>JAHDVE020004745.1:0-235693 GCA_022606495.2 Halesus radiatus | reverse complement strand
TTTTAATTTTCTATCTACAGAATGTAAGTGTCCAAACATATCATCTTTAAACACATGCAAAAATGAAATAAAAAACTGGATTGAAACCAAAGATATCAACCTTTTCCTGCTATATTATATATTATATTTTCCCCACTTTTCTTTCTTTGTTTTTCGATTTGTTTTCTTATCTAACTTAATTTTTTTATTTAACTTACCTTTAACATTCATGTATTAATACAAATAAACCAATATACTGCAACTAACTGATACCAGGTATACCCACGCACTGGCGTTGCCTATGTGGGATTTTTTGTTTTATATACTTTACACATAGGTTGTTCAGATGTTTTTATAATTTAATGTTAAAAAAAAAAAAAATGTTTATAATCATTGTACCTTATTTGTGTGAATGTATGTTTCAAAAAAAAAATTAAAGTGTGTTTCAAATAAATAAATATTAATATTATTACTAAATATTATAATCAATATAAAAACAACTCTTAAAAATCCGTTTCAAACATTTCCATAGTCTCTGCCATTTTCGAAACATCTCGCAATCTCGTTTAGCACGGATAATCGGTAGTTAGATACTCTGCTGTAATTAGAAAATAATTGCGATAATTTTGTAAAACAATCCGCGGAACCTTCTTTCCGGAAAGGTTATCTAATATGCCATAATGTGGTAAGCGGGAAATTTATTTAGCTGCGGGTTTGTATAATTTGACTAACTCATATAACACTTGTAATGTCATTGTACAGCACGATATAATTGACTTAGTTCCCGAGCTACGGCGTATTAGTCTATGCAGAAAAAAAAAGTTGGAGACATAATTCTTCTTTAAAACTTTAAAACGCTCTCGAGGTATTCTTCTCAAGTACGATATGGAAAGGCTTCAGAATTTATAAAGGGAAAATTTCCCTGAATTAATGTCCAGCGTTGAAACGCGGGTTTATTGACTTCTCAGCAATTTCAATAAAACTTGAACGTATTCCACGAAATGGTGCTCGTTCCATCGATGGAACTTATCCCAAATTCCACTGTTTCACTCGGCAAAAGCCTATAAAATTATTTCAAGGATTGCTTTGCAGTGGATTATTTTATTTTCATTGGGCAGTTTGGAATATCTTTTGAAACAGACAATCATAACGTGAATTAATCATAACGTGAATACGTGTCGATTCAAGTGACCAGTTTGAATCCACAGTCGTATAAAATTTGACGCAATTTCTAAACTGTTTGGTGTATCGTTAAGCAATTTTATTCGGGAAAAATCTTTATAACGCAAGTTTCTGTTTCGAACATAGTTAACGAGAAAAGAAATTATTGAATGTTTCTCTTTAAAAATAAATTAAAATAGATCAAATTTAATAATGCCATTATTAATGCAAGTATTTTTGTTTTTCATTATTGTGACAGCTGTTTCGGAGTTTAAAGCCTCTCGGTTGGTCATATAAATTCAAATAAGTGGCTTAAAACAACAAAGTTATTGGTTCATTTAATTTAATGAATACTTCAACACTAAAATTATTATACCCTTCCTTAGTTCGTAGTCGAGTTAAAATTCACACCGATTCCATTAAAAAAGTTCAACATAAATTTCTAAGATATGTTAACTATAAACTCGGATGACCTATTGAAACTATAAATTACAATTACCTAATGAAATAACTAAAATTATTAAAACTCTCAGATAGAAGACTTGTTTCTGGCCCAACTTTTATTTTGAAAATTGTTGATGATATTATAGACAGTGCTGATATAGTCAACTTAATTAAATTTAAGATTCCAAATAAAACTACCCTATCTGAAATTTTATTCTATTGTAACAATAATTTCAGGACTGAGTCATTCAAAAATTCACTTGTACCTAGACTTCACTTCAAGCAGAAGGTTATGATTTTTCGGACAAAGTAGATATGTTTAACTGCTCGGAATACAAATACAAAAAGACGATTATTGCATACATCCTCAACAATTATTAAGATATGTCTCTAGAGTATAAGCATCAGTGAATGTGAGGTGTGTTTTGTATCTTCGCCTATGTTGCTATTATTTGAAATGGTACTTAAACTACGTTATTGCTGAATTTGTTCTTGAGACAAACTAAATATTTAGTTGTTGTATTTCGTGAAGTCTATCTGTTTTATCTATGTACCTTCTGTGATGTGTTTTGCACATGTGTGACTATTGAAATTAAAAAAATATGTAAAAACCCATATAGGGCGAATATAATATAATAAATAAATAAATAGGTCAAACCACAAAGTTATTACTTTCTACGAAAATAGAAAAAAATTCTATTCACCTTCGACTATTGCTTGATCATTTAACGCGTGCGTCTCTGGGGCTCTGCATTAAGCAAATGGTAGAGGTCAATGTAAATATTTTAAGCATAAGTAAATGAAGTACCTGCAGTAATTGCACCTTGTACCCTAACAAATGAGAAATATAATTTAGCTAGGCGGAAATATGGGTTCAACCTGGGGGTTAAATTCCAGGCAATGCCCGAAGTATGGATAATGTATTGGATCCGGGTTAGGGCAATAATTCAGAACTCCAAACAAAAAAGCTGTAAATCCACCCGCGAACACAAGAAGTTCAAGCCGGGTGAAAAATCACTGGGAACATTGATCAGGTGGCTGGCTGAGGATTGTGGGCGGTTGGGGGCGGAAGTGGAAGAAAGGGGTTGAAGGGAAGGTTATTCTGCCTCTAAGAAACACCTGTGACGATAAATGCTCTCTCCTTCCCCTCTCCAGGTTTGAATTATTCATCCCGCAATGAGCGGTGCTTGTTTGGCCATTGTTGACGTAGAGGGAGTGTGGTGTTATCAATGGACGGCTTTTGTTGCACCGATTTTCTTTGCTTTCTGACTTTAAAAGGACGTAACACAACCTGAACACCCCAAAAATCAACCAACAATAATTTCACGATAAACTAAACATTTCCCGATGATTTTCTGTAAATATGTTATGGGTTAATTAAACCCCAATTTTTTGTCGTAAATATGTTAAGAGTTCAAAAACGTTAAATATTAACAGGGACGGCGGAACTTGACGACTACACAAAAACTCAACGCAAAAAAACCACGTTAAGTATACTAACAATAATTATTACATCGCAATACCGGCCCTAAGAGGGTTAACGCGTGCAAATACCACACCACAATCTACACATCTGCCCTGATGATGAACAGTGTAACCATGTTCGAAAAGTTGGCTAAAGGAGGAGAAAGCGCAACGCGGCACAATATCCCAAAAACTATTCAAGAACATATTAAGGGTTATTTACAATCGATAAGTAACGAAACTCCCAGAACGTTAAAAAGCTAAGTTTTTAACGTTCTGGGTGTTTCGGCCTAAAAAGTTTCATCAAAACATAATCGTTCGGTATGGGAAGATTTAAGCGTTTTAAGTGGCCATTAAAGCAACAGACAGGCCGTCGCGTTATGGCGATGTTTACAAGTAATAAGTTTATCATATTATATTGAATATCTGCAGATAAAATGGCGGACATTAAACCGGTCGTAAATCGGCCAATTCGTTAAAAGTACGAGTTGTTAAAATAATCGCGTCGGGAGGATTAAGGGTAGTTTTTTTATAGTTGAAGGAGACGATTTAACGGGACTTTTTTATGTGTAGGGTTTATGTTTTTTTACTGGTTGTGGTATGGCGGAAATAATGGATACGAAGAAAAACAGTTTGGAAATATCTGGTTACAAAACTGACCGTGAACCTAATTAGGTAAACGCCGGAAAACGCGAATAAAATAAAAGGTATATGTAAACTAGGTAACGCAGCGAATTTTCAAGAATATACGCACTCGCACAGATGCATTGCTTGCATACAGCATGTTACAAACTTGTTATTCAACTTCAGAAATATTACAAAATGAAAAAAATATATCGTTTCATTATTAATAAAAAAAAAAACGCAAGTAAAATTTTTTGAATATTCAATTTGGATCAACGTATACAATTGTTAATCGTTTTTGTGTTTAATTCGTAGAACTCCATTTAATTTTTTTTTAGAAATTTTAGAGAAATCAAATTCTATAATGTTATTATTGAGTACTGCGAGTATTTTAGTTTTTATTATTGTGCCAAGGCCATTTTGAAACTGTTTATAATGGCCTTGAACGCCGAAACAGCCGTCACAATAATAAAAACGAAAATACTTGCAGAACTTAATAACAATATTATTAAATTTGATTTAAATTAAATTTTAAAAATAAAATTTAAAAATTTAAAAAAGATTGTTGAACACAATTGTTGTCCCGTTTTTTGCTAAAAAGAATAAGTAGGTGTAAGCAAGACAAAAGGGGTATTTCTCGGTGACGTTTCAGAGGGATATCGCAGTTGGAAGTGTATGCATATGCACCAATGCAAGCCACCCTTAGTATTTATCGATCGATTTAACTCTAATAATTCGACCTGTACTTTAAAAATGTGTAAGCAGTGAGGCATGGAACTGGCCGAGGAAGGATGAAAGTAAACTGAATACCGTAGAAATGAGATCTCTGAGGCGAATATGTGGTAAACCATATACGATAGTGGGTAAAATATTGTGATTCGTAAATAATGCAAGGCTGATGAAAGCGTAAAAAGAAAAATTAAGAAAGGAACGCTTAGATGGTTAGGGCATGTAGAGCGAATGAACAAAGAAAGGAGAAAATATGACGCCGGAATAGAAGAAGCCGGGGACACCCGAGGAAGACATGACACGATCAAATGAATTAAATACTCGAGTCGGGCCATGTCAGAAGTCGAAATAATAAAAGAGAATCTATGAGACGATGTATGTGAATGAAGCAAGAAGTGTATGCCAAGATCGAGTTGTTTGGCGGTCCGTCCTTTCTGCCTACCCTTGTGGGGAAGCGACGTGATGGTTAGTTAGTTAGTAACATTTGTAAATAAATAAATCAGAGAAGGTAAAGCTTAAATCGAACGGGGCTACTTTAAACTACGAGTAGTTAGCAGTTATTCATTTAGATGTAAAAAGATATAAAACAGCCATTAGATCTAGTACAAACAAAATTTGATTAATCATTCAACAGTCCCCACTAAGAAGGAGAAGAGAGAAAAACTTTAAATGTTTAATTATTAAGGTACCTGGTCTACGAAATGTAACTACAAATGTTTTTGTTTTGTTCTAAGTTGGCAACTAAACTAATAAATAATAATTTCTTCAAAAGACTGGTATTCAATTTGTGGCGTCATTATTATTATTATTTATTTTTTTATATGAATACCTCACAAGAGTCCCAACTGCTCTCAACCGTCTGGAGCCAGTGAGACTATGGCATTCCCAATTGGGGAATGTTGTAAGGCTGAAGGTATTGGGGAGGGGAAGGAGAAGGGGAAGAGGTAGGTGGGGAATACCTGGCTATTCAGATCTGGTCACCAAACACGGCTAAAAGCCATTTCAAGCAAAGTTTCAATTCTGAATGGTGGTCTTTCACCAGGGCGATACTGGGAGTATCTTCCACTCTGGAGCGTACGCAAATATGCTATATATTATTTTTAAATGAATTAATTGTGAAACAAAACAAATTAATTAAATAAAAATTACTTATGCACGCCGGGATTTGAACCCGCGACCTTCGGATTCGTAGTCGAGAGCCTTGCCCCTCGACCATGGAAGTCGTCATTAATAAATGAATTAAAAATTACTTTGTCAATTAATTTAATTTGCCTATTTTCATATTATTGTGTTCTATGTATATCATTTGTCTGTACTTGACATTATTATTTTTCAGGATTCTGTATATTCCTGATGAGGAAAGCATCGCTTTCGAAACATGTTGATATATATTAATTAAGTGGTGATTACAAAGTAATTTTTAATTCATTTATTAATAAAAAATATTTTAAGGTTAGAGAAAATACCGTAGAAATATAATAATACGCGCAGCTCCTGTCATTTATCATACATTGAGACGTCTATATTTGATTACATGCGTAGCTTTGTCAAAATACTGGCAACAAGCTACACTACCGCCTCTATCGGCCTGAGATGTAGGCTTCCAGACTGTATTGCTGTTATGATAAATATTTCATTTTCTTTGTAAATAATTTAGACAGTACGCGAGCAGCGGGGCTTTAAGTGATAATACGATCCTAATAGTCTCTTTTTAAAAAAATGTATAATATGAGCAAAAAGGGAGTAAAATCATATCGATACCTTAGTTCAATAGGGAAATAACTCAAAATTTCGGGTTTTGAATTAATGATGAAAAATGGTAAAGAAACTCTCCCATCCCATATTTCAATAAAAAAATAATGCTAATTCGTCCTAATTATGTAGTCAGATAATTTAGATAATAGTTCAATGTAGAAACACGTCAAATGTTTCCGATGGGAACTTAATAAATGTAGCCATTTACACCTATGATATGATAGGATGTTAAATTACTAACATGTCGTAACTATTGTTATGTTATAGGTGGACAAAATAACTTTACATCGGAGCGATGTCTTTATGAAAAATTTTCAAATCCAGTTTTCTCACAATGAGGTATTTTGGGTTAGTTCCCTATTGAACTAAGGTATCGATATGTAGGTAACCTAATATTAATTTTTTGAATTTTCGGTTTCTATAATTTATTAAGAATGTATCTCACAGAAAATCTATTAAAATGTATGAAAAAAACTATTCGTACAACTCGGGCCGCCTGAGGGCCCTAGTGTAGCACGTTTCCATCAAATTTCAGGAGCTAGAAGTATTGTCATTTAAGAGTATTTGGTTGGATACAATTTTGAATACTTTTTCAGAAGTCCCAAAAATATCCAATATGTTATGGTATAGTAGGTGCAGATATCGATGGCATTTGGGAATATCCGGATTTCTGTAGTTTGGTTATTTTCTTTTATCTGTAAAAATTCGGTTTCTGATGCTTTTATTTTCGATTGGTAAAATCTTGATATCTGTATTTAATACGAAAACACCCTAAACACCATAATCATGTGATGACACGTGAACAATCCATAACGGTTATTTTGGTAAAAATACGTCAAACATACCGTTTTGCCCTTATCAAATTATTCCCAAACACAATCGAATATATTGTGGATATAGCTGATATAGAGGAAGAGGGGTTTTTTTAACGGAAATTAAACTTTTCGGAATTTTACAGAACCACAACCAAATCTAATATTAGCATATTCCACTGATTAACATTAGGAAAATATTTTTTTTAAATTACGTCAAAAACGACAGTAAAGTTGGTTTGCCAAGAATTCACTCCGAAATATTCCTTCAAAGCGCGGAATAAATAATTATATAAAATTATTTTGCGGAAAATAACAGAAAACGGGCGAATAAAATGTATATTTGCGGTTGACATGTCCCGCCCAGAAAGAAGTGGGTTCCACTCGTTGTTGACAATTTCAAACAAAAACGACGAAGAGTTTTGCAAAAATTGCGGAATTAAAGATTTATACAACATGCCTTGTCACACTTCCGAGGAATTCTAAAAACTTTTGTTGTTCGCGGAAAAAAGTTGAAGCAAGACACATAATATTAATATTTCTTTACGGGGTCTAAAAGGGGATTTTAAAAGAAGCAAACAAACTTGGGCAAATACAAATGTACCTACGCTGCGCATAAACATAAATAACATTTAAATAAGTATAATGTTGTACTCGTGAAGTACGTCACAAGGGAGGAGGGTAAGGGGTGGTTACGTAACGTACCCTGTCCCCCTGGTAACAATTGTTTTTTAATGTCCTCCCCCACAAAGCGATTTTAATCGATTAGCCGAAGGAAATGTGAAGAGGGTGAAGATACATTTATATTTCTGTGGTGCCAAAGTCCTGCCTTAATGATGCGAAAGCTTAGATACCTGGGGAGGAAAGATCCATGCTGTGAAACAAGGAAATATCGCCAAACACCAGATTTCGACCACGGTGAATGTTGTAACACTTCACTACACGAATGAAAAAAATATTTTCATTTATACATTATGCGGAAAAACAGTTTTTTTACGCTATATAAAGCACATATGTAAAAAAAAAAAATAACAAAAAAAGGTAAAGGTGTAATTATGGTTCACATACACAATAAGGTCATTTTTATCTGAATACATTAATATAAAAAAACCTGCACAAATCAATAATCAAACAGCTCACAAACATTTTTGGCAGATTTCATAGCAACTCTATTCTGTTTAACCGAGTGCGGCCCAGCGCCATCGCGCTGTAAGCTTTATTTACGTAAAATGCGACGCAGCACTATAGCGCTGAAATTTTCAGTGTGTTTTTGTCGTCCTCGGCAGAGCACGAGTTCAATTTGAGGGTGGTACTCGTACTCGTATATTACTGAATTTATTGTTTATCCTGTTAAAATAAATACACCCCAAAGTGAATCAATATTTTTCACCGTGCCGGAAGTTAGTTCTATTGCGGATGATCGTAATGTATCAAATGACAGCGGCACTACGGACGACGAGACCTTTGTTCCCATAAATGAATGTGTGCAGCAAAGCAAAGCAGATAAGGCGATCCAATCTCATTACGCTCGCCGTAAAAAGGGAATACATAGACCACGGGAAAACACAATTGTGAAGTGAAATAATCTTATATTTTCGTATTTTTTAATACTTTTTGTAGTGAATGTATAGATTTTTTTAAATTAGAACCTCAATATTGGTAAAATTTCATTATTTACTTGTATAATTTCAAAAAAAAAATCCTTAAAATTGATCGATGTGTCCAAGTTTATTGAATACCATACTTTTTATTTAAAAACACAGAATATCTGCAGCAATTTACATACATTTTTTTTTTTTAAATTTAATTTATTCAAAAAAAAGAAACATAATTAATAATTAAACAAGGTTACAATATTTTTCAAAAGTTCAATATTTATATAAGATGTACCCCTATAATTAAGCTGAGCTTGTGTGTATGGGGGTGTGTTATTTTTTTGTTCTTTGTTTATTTCTATGTTATATTATTCAGTGTATATTTTCAGTGTACATACTTGCAAAATAAGCATAGCACTAAAACGGTTAAAATATATATACATATTTTTTATTTATAATTTTTTTAATACATGCTTTTATATAAACATAGGTAGAGAGGTTATAAACATTTATTTTATTTTTTTCATATTCAATATTTGAATACATGAATATATAAATGTATGTATATTGTAAACATAGCAAAAAATCCCAAATAGGCATGTCCAGTGCGTGGGTAAACTCGTGTAATAGTTAGTGGCAGTAAATATATATCTATATTCCTTATATTATGTATATTATTATATACATATTATATTAAATTATATTATTACATTACATATATATGAAAATGCTGATTCTGCCTGCCGCAACAGCTGTCACAATAATAAATACTAATAATACTTGCAGAAATGCCTCCATGGTCGAGGGGTAAGGCTCTCGACTACGAATCCGAAGGTCGCGGGTTCAAATCCCGGCGTGCGCAAGTAAATTTTATTTAATTAATTTGTGCTGTTCCACAATTAATTCATTTAAAATTAATATGTAGTATATTTGCGCACGTTCCGGAGTGGAAGATACTCTTAGTATCGCCCTGGTGAAAGACCACCATTCAGAATTGAAACGTTGCTTGAAATGGCTTTTAGTCGTGTTTGGTGACTAGATTTGAATAGCCAGGTATTTCCCCACCTTCCTCTTCCTTTTCTCCTCCCCCTCTCCAATACCTTCAGCCACACAACATTCCCAAATTGGGGATGCCATAGTCTCACTGGCTCCAGACGGTTGGGAGCAGTTGGGACTCTTGTGGGATATGCATATAAAAAAAGAACTTAATAATAACATTATTAAATTTAATTTACATTATTTTTTTTTAATTCTTGTACTTACCTTCTGTGCAGTTAAATAGATCCGCCACATCTTCGTATCTATTACTACCTTCATGTAATCTAGGTACAAGCGAGTGTTTGTAATGCTCAGTCCTGGTGCTGTTATATTTGAACAGGATTTTGGAACGAGTTGCTCTCGTAGGTATATGAAATTGAATGAGGTTAATTAAATCAGGGCTCTCGAATACTACCATTTACAATTTTGAACAATAAATAGTAAGTCGGAAATAATTCATCGATCTGAGAGGTTTAGTAAATTTAGTTGTTTTATCAAGTTATTATAGTTAATGCTTTCAATTGGAATACCGAGTTGTTAATTAATGTGTCTTGGGAATTTATGTAGAAATTTTACGATTGAATCTGTATGTATTTTAAAATGGGAGAAGAAGATCGGGGAGTTATATTCAACTTGACTTGCCATTTTGAATGCCGACTCTTAAACACAAACAAATTATTGTTACTTCAAACACCGTGATAAATTAATTGCCCCTTTGATTTGTTATCAAATTATCTATTCATACAACATGTTGCTCGAATCTTATTTAGCCTGAAGACGTTTCAAAAACATAATAAGATCTTGTAATTTTCCAACATGGCATCTAGAATATTCCCTTGGAGCGCGGGAAAAATTCGCTCTCCGGGGAAGGTAGCTCATTCCAAATTCAAAACTTTAAAAATGTATTCACGCTCAAATGGCCTGGTTTATTCAGTTTTAAACATTTGCTCGAATCTTACAAAATAAAAATAATTATTATCGAGCCAGGTTATGTTTGGTAAGGAGGAATATGAAACACAAATAATGTTGCCATGCTGAGAGGGTTTTACAACGCGTGTAGGAACTTTGAAAAATTCTATAAATTATATTGATAATAAGCTCTGTGAAAATAATATAATGTAAATTAAATATTTTTACTATACCCATAAACATAGGAAAGAACATTTTGTAAGGTAGTAGTTTCAGAAGAGCATTTGTGAGACAGTGGCGAACGTTCATTGCCAAGGGTAAGCTTAATTTTTTGACTGATTCAGAGTAGGTATTTGATCATTTGAGGTGATAATAAAGATAGTTTAATGAGTCGTGGAAACATGAGTATAATTTTTTTTTCAGGAATCATAGCATCCAACGTTACGCCCATAAATTTGTAAAATATGATTTTTTTACAGTAACTCCTCAAAGGAGGGCCTGAGGGAAATAATTTTCCTCGAGACCTATATCATCTTTGGGGATGCTGTGTGGAGGGTCCTTTAGAGAATAGGAAGCAGTAAACTTGGGTCTTGAAGAGACCAATGTTATAGGATGGAGAAAACACAGAGGCCGGCAGATTATTCCACAGCCGAGCTGTTGAACACAAGAACGAGTCGTAGAAGCGACCCGTTCTCATGTGACAAATGTTAACCGTGTGCAATTGTTGGGCGCGCGTTTGGCGCCGACTATGCACCGGTGCCGAAGGGATCAATGATGCTAGCTCCTCAGAGCATCTTCCATTAAAATACCGGTAGAACAAGGACAGCACTCCCACCTGTCGTCTGTGCTCCAAAAATTACAGTCCGTTTGTTAAGATTGGCAATCTATCAAATGGACCGCCCGTTTCTGCAGAGTCAAGGGTTTTTTTCAGATATTTTGGGGCTCCCGAGCAGAGGTGGCTGCCAAATTCTACAGTGGGGCGCACTTGCGATTTGTACAGGGTCTGCAGTTGTGTACTACTAAAGTATCTGCGGGCTCTGTATAATAAGCCCAGCTTCTGAGAAGCTAACTTTACCGTGGCTTATATATAATTTGAAAACATATTAATTCCCCCATCAAAACATTGTTAAAAGGCCATGAGTCTAAAATTTCAAAAATCCGAACACAACGATGAAAATTTTCATTAAAAAGGTAAATTCCTAATCCAAGCATTATGAATGGAAAAATACTACTTACGCCAAGATCAACATTATAACGATACAAAATGACGGCCCAATTTTTGCAAGAATTGTCTAAATTTGAAAAAAAACGTGAATTACTCATTCAAACACATAAAATTAATTTTTCGGATGTTTAAGTTTCGGGGTTTATTTAGGAGGTAATCTTTTGTTTTAATTAATTATGTTTAAGACATAGGTATTACAGGAGTGTTTACAAAAATCTAAAAAGTCTGGTAGACTTGCCAAGCTGGCATTTGGCCGCATGTCTGCAGGTTCTTATACAATTCGTCTCAATTAATAAGGAACATAATGCACAATCATTTTAGGGATATATTTTTTTTACATACAATAGTAGATATAGATAATAGTAGATAAAGATAATATTAGATACAGATAATAGTAGATACAGGTAATAGTAGATATAGATAATAGTAGATACAGATAATAGTAGATACAGAAAATGGTTGATACAGGTAATAGTAGATATAGATAATAGTAGATACAGGTAATAGTAGATACAGATAATAGTAGATACAGGTAATAGTAGATACAGATAATAGTAGATACAGGTAATAGTAGATACAGATAATAGTAGATATAGATAATAATAGATACAGATAATAGTAGATACAGATAATAGTAGATACAGGTAATAGTAGATAAAGGTAATAATAGATACAGATAATAGTAGACACAGATACAGATAACAGTTAAATTTGTATACCAAAAAAAAGTTAATTTTTACAAAATCTAACTTTCCTGGCCAATGGCTTTAGCAACCTTAAGTCACAATATCCGAAGATCAAACTCTACATAACGTTGTCTTAAGCAGAAAGCTTATACAACCCGATGATTCGACTGATTAAAAACTATATTCCCAATTCGACCGCTATGTTAAATATGTAATATCAACTGCGGCCATCTTGGATAACATTTCACAATATTTTCAAGATCATGCTGCATCCCAGCTGTGTAAACTTCAGATGTATAAAAATGTTTTATAACATTCTAGAAGGAACGGAGAACCTACCCTCCAGAAAGACTGCATTATTTATTCACCAGTCCGTTGTTTATTCCGTGTACACAATACATTACGTCGGGGATGTGTTTCTTTACTAAAGATATATTATTATTCGGAACTACGGGGAAATAATAATGATCCTCTTTACTTCTGTAAACACAAATTCAATCAAATATGTATCTCACATAATAAAATAACAAGAGCAAAGGAATATTTCTGCTACTTCTGAGAATATATTGATTTATTATTTTTCGGTGCGCCATTTTTTGCTCCCTTGTCAGTTTTTTGACGTGATACCACCGCACAAGAATCTCGACTGCTGAAATGTTGCCAGGCTGATGGAAGTGGGTAGAAGATGAGACAGGGTAAGGGTAAGATGAAGGTTGAGTTGGGTTACGTAATGTTAGGAACAAAAAAGTAAGGATTGAAGTACTTGGCAATTCAAATCTGGTATCTTAACATACTCGTACAAAAATTTTTACAAATATTCATTATTTTATTTACTCCAAATAGGAGGCACTGACGGTTTCCTTCAAGATCTATGTTGGGGAGGGAGTTATTCAGAGGGTGTTGGAAAGTGTTTTAAAGAGAGTAAGAAGAGAACCTGGGTCTTGAGGAGAACCATTGATTGTAGAAGGGGGAACCACAAAAACCCTGCAAGTTATGTATCGATTTTATACACTTCTTTTTCACCGGGGCTAAACTGAAAGAATTTTCTACGCCGGAACAAAGATAAACTTTACAATGTATGAATTTCAATTTATTGGAATAACTTATTGAACTTATAATGATTAAATATTAATAAATCTCAAATGAAACATTAAACAGAAAAAGACACATTGTTTTATTTACGGACCAATGTCCAATCACACAAAATACATAACACGAAATGAAATAAACAAGAGCTACAGAAAAAGAACAGCACATACATAATACAAGAATGAAGCAATAACAAAAAGAGGACCAAAATATACATTTGAGAGAACATTCAAGTCAAAGCCTTAACATATTGTAGTTTTAGTAAAGTCTATGATTTCAGACATTCTAAATGATAATCTTCAAGTTCTAATTTCGTAAAACCTTACAAACATCATTCAGACTTGTACCAAAAATTTCAAGGCCCTGGCTTGAGTTAACAAATCTCGACATTCTAGACAGTGGCAAATGGTACCCACAATTAATAGAGTCTAACCGGGACGACGCTCGATTTTTATACACTGAGGTTTATAAGCTTCAATAATGTTTTCCAAAAAATTGAATATCCTTTTATTTGGCTCCTAGATACTAATTTTATTTGCCTATTAGATGAAAATATTGATGGCACGCCCCTGAGAGGTTAATACAAAATCTAACACGAGTTCAACCCAAAAGCCACTGTTTTCAAGATATTTTTAGTCTTCTAATGGATTAATTTAAATTTATAAAACCATACTAACACACTTGAAATGTTTAAAGAACTCGATTTGAATTTTCTTTAAATTCGTCTTCGAGTTTCAATTAAAAAGATGAATTGGAACGTCGCGCTGAGCCGCGGAATAAATTTGAATGTTTAATTTTCGAAAAGAAAGAACTTTTCTTCGGGAGATAAGCCAGTTGGCGATGAAATAATATAATTTTACTGCGCATTGAAAACTAATGGAATTTTGATTTAATTAGAAAAATGGCACTCTTAGATAAGTCATATTACAATAATGTAAAAAGTAAGTAAATAAAATAATGTGAAACTGTACGGTCGCTTTCTCAAATCGAATCTGAATTAGCAAATCTAAATAGATAAGATCACCAACAATTTTAAGCGAATAGACGACAAATAATTAGTCAAAGAAAAACATTTTAAAAAAGTTCCTACGTATGTATATATTTAAAAGGATTAACTTACAATCGTCCGTTATACACACCTGAAATGTATACGGCAATCTTGTATACATCTTTTATTCCACATTTGCATATAAAAAGATACGATTTTAACGCCAATGTCAGAAAGGCCTTCCGCTAAAACTAAGCGAAAGTCACAATCACAGATTTTAACGCCGTTGTCAGAAACGCCTTCCGCTAAAAGCAAGTGAACGTCACAATCACAGATATTAACGCCGATGTCAGAAAGGCCTTCCGCTAAAACTAAGCGAAAGTCACAATCACAGATTTTAACGCCGATGTCAGAAAGGCCTTCCGCTAAAAGCAAGTGAAAGTCCCAATCACAGATTTTAACGCCGATGTCAGAAAGGCCTTCCGCTAAAAGCAAGTGAACGTCACAATCACAGATATTAACGCCGATGTCAGAAAGGCCTTCCGCTAAAACTAAGCGAAAGTCACAATCACAGATTTTAACGCCGATGTCAGAAAGGCCTTCCGCTAAAAGCAAGTGAAAGTCCCAATCACAGATTTTAACGCCGATGTCAGAAAGGCCTTCCGCTAAAAGCAAGTGAACGTCACAATCACAGATTTTAACGCCAATGTCAGAAAGGCCATCCGCTAAAACTAAGCGAACGTCACAATCACAGTTCAATCATTTCAGGAGTTTTAAATTCGGTGTTCATTTAGTTTCATCAGTGAAAACACCCAATAATATACCTCCAATGAAAGTTTTTAATGTGATGAAAAATACCTAAATGCTTGCCATGAGAATTTTTTTTGTAAAACAGAACAGGGTTATGCTGTGATCCTTGTGGTAGGCCGTGCTAAACAACATATAAAAACTATATCAACACTGAAAGAAATAGAGGTGTTCAGTTCAGGCCATCAATGGTAACATTAAAATAACACGACCGTCCGTCCAGGCTATACGATCATCCAGTAGTTAAACGGTCACCTGTGTACAGACTGTACAAGCCCATCGGACCGTCCAACGCAATACGGAATACCTTTGTGTGGTAGTTAATCTTTTGTTTCCTGCCAGAACGCTGCTACTGTTTGAATTAAAACAATCATTTACCTTGAGGGCTCGCCGTAATGCCCATAGAGAGGGATTTAATATTTCAAAAGGCTCGTGTACCGTGGAGGCGGCTAGTATTAAATAAGGACAAAAAAAAATACACCAAAAACAGCAGAAATTATCGTATTTATCAACAACATATTTTCTTGGAACTTTTCGGGAAACTGGCTAAATCTATATACTCTGAGATGGGTATTAAATGATCAAGATAAAACTAAAGAGAAAATGAGGGACCGATAATTTACAAAACAGGAGTAATACTTCATTTGGTAAATAGCTCGCGGCAAACGAAATAGCGCAGCAGATATTTGAAAATAATCTTACGTTAAATCATTCGCACGGTAAATAAGAATCGCTCGAAACAATTTAGGAGCCACATACAATTTTAAGAAAATTATTTATCATTGGTAGACTTCTTTTAGAGTATCAGGCCAAAGACTTGGAGTAACTCCCACGTAAACAGAATCCAAGCGAAACTCTAAACTTGTATTTTCAGAAAAGCATGTCCATAAATAAATAATAAAGTTCAGAGTAAGCCCGTAGTGGCTATGCTTTTTAACATTTTTATTTACAATCGTTACGAAAATTTACCAAGGATATTCTGGGTTTTTTTTTTAAATTCCTAACAGTTTATTCTACAAATTTGAAAGTTTTCATAGAACGTGAAATCTATAAAGACGTAAACACTAGTTTTCGTTTGTCTGATTTATGTGAATAGCAATGTTCGGCTTGACGTAACTTCCATAAAGCTTTGCAAAGTTCAATTCAGGTTATATTCCACAAATATAGGGGTACATTAATCAGCTAAATATTAATCAGAATGCCGCCACAAGTAAAATGTCTACTATCATAGATTGACACTCATTGCAGAGGTGGTGTGCCTGCGTGGAAAAGCATTGAGACAGAATGTGAAGAAGAGACTTGAGGCAAATGATGAGGGAGCAGAAATAGTGGAAAGAATTTGTGGAGGAGGCCAAATGACGACGATGATTTTTCAGCGGTGAAAATTTATACGAATATCTTTGCTGTAACATTTTATTGAAAAATATCACTACCCGCTGACAAAACTTTATAGATAGGAATGTTGTCTGTACCAGACATATGGAAAAGTCCTGCCTCTCCTGACATTCGCCCTGATGATGATCAGCAGAAATACAATAATAAAATAATACATATATATATACACACAGAACATAGAAGAACACAAGAAATGCCAAGTGATCGTGGTTCGTGATCCAAAAGTCTGGCATTCAGGACTTAAATTTCTAATACAAAAAATATATCATCATTTCATTTGATCAAATGGAATGGCAATATACAATGCAGGAAGTGTAAGAGAGACATAGCGCTATATATGCAGTGGCTCTCTATTGACTTGAACCAAAAGACAAAGGGTTTTCATTAAAATCTATGTGTTATTTCCATAAGAAACAATCACTTTGTGGTTTGACATCATATTAAATGAAACAAACACTTTGTTATAAGCCACGGATTTATTCTATTTTTACGCCAACCGGTTTCGCTTAGATCAGGCTTCGTCAAGGCAAATATAATAACTAAAGAATAATACAGAGTTATCGCATATATATATATATATATATAGGTACAGAAAGCAATAGAATGAAACAGATATATTACAAAAAATAGGGAAAATAGAATAAAATATTATATTAGAGGGAGATAACAACTTAAAATAAATAAATCTATATGGATGGCATTTCTAGTGTTATTTATATATTCTATATTCTATGTTTATTTATATAATATATACTTTTTCCTTCACTTAATTCTTGATGAAATCAAATTAAAGCTACAATGAAAGTCATCCACTCTCCAACATCCAGCGAAGGGTTACATCAAGGGGTTATTCCATAAACTACGACCATTGTTTAATGCTGGGAGAGACGAGCGAGAGAAATGGGGGCAGCGATGCGAGCGTCAACTTGCGACCCTTCGAAAAAACTATCCGATAAAATAAATAGGGCTATAAATCGGATAAGCGGTTCGTCCGTTACGTCCGCGTCGGGTTAAATCCCGGCCATCCGTTACTGCCCACTCCGGCCGCTCTACCACGCGCGCTCAACTCATTGTGACGCCGGTATTTAAATGGGCACACCCGGTACCGATTCAAATAAATTCAATGTAATGATTATGTTTAATTTGAGGACGATTTACTTTTTTAAGAACTCAAAATCATGGATATTATTTCACAAACTCCAGTCAAACCGATCAGATCCCTAGCTCCGGATCAAGGTGGTTCTAAACCCAGTAAATGCAAATAATTTTAATTTAATTTACATGTTTGATTTCACAAGTAATAAAATACATATAATTGCGGCACGTTCCAAAGTGAAGAGATACTCTTAGCACTCTGATGAGAGACCACTATTGGGGAACAAAACTTTGTTTGAATGGGCTTTAAACGTGTTTAGTGACCAGATCTAAATAGCGAAGTAAAGTGCGGTGCTCTAAACTAATGTAAATGTAAATGCCACAAAACGAGGGACCAAAGATCCATTATAGACCCCCGATCGAGAAGACAGGGGTGGATGGAGCATATAAAAAGGACAATCCACTTCAAAATGACCTAGCAAACTATCCGGCCGACCGCCTGACGTCCAGGAAAGCCTTTTTGACTGAAGGCGAAAGACTGCTTCTATCACGACACCCCCCTGAAAAGTCGTGGCAAACTCAGTGGTAGATCTCGGGCACGAAAAACGAGCACCTAGATGTAGACCCTACTATTAAACTGCCAGGGTTCTCTCTCTCTCGGCAGACGAGCACCTCATTAAATCGCATCGGATGCTGTCACAGCCACACAGCCGTGTGCGTATATGATGCATAAATGGGGCCTAAATGATTCTGAATTGTTTGAATGTGGAGATATTCAAACAAAAAAAAGCACATCGTAGAAGAATGTCCCCTTCATCAGTTTCCCAAGGGAACATCTGTGGTGAACCAAATGACTCCCTATACCGTCGACTGGCTGGGTAATATCAGCATCCTACTATGACCTCCACCAAACGAAGAAGAAAAGCCAGATAGTTCTCAACCTTCCTCCTCCCCATTTCCTTCTCCTTTGCACTCCTTTGATCCTAACAACATACTTGCCCCAAATAAGGATGACGTAGTTCCACTGGCTCCGGATAGTTGGGACTCTCGTGCAGTATTCAAGTTATAAAATGTATTTAGAATAGTACGTTATAGTTTTAAAAGCGTTGATAATTAGTCGTTATTGTAAAGAAATATTTTTGATGATCATATTATTATTTCGGATAGCATTCCTGTAAAATTCTGCTTAAGCGCCAAATAACGAAAACTTCTTAATTTAAAATCAAAAAAAAAAAATAGAGTAAAAACAAAAACTCTAATGCCTATTTTAGTTGCGAAGTCTTAGCAATTCAAGGCAAGTATGAAAAGTTGCGCCACAAGAAATCCATAAAGATTAGAGGCCGCCGGGCCTGAGTCCAGAAAAAAGCTTCAAACTTTGCTCCTAAACGTCTCAGTTGGTGTAAATTAAAAAAAATTCGCTTTGTCTGCCAATTACCTCGGAAATTGGATTGTAATTGTTTGACGAGATATTTTAAGGAATCATATTTAATTTCACATTTAAAAAAAGAAGCAAAAAAAATGAATGTTTGAAATTATCGTAAAGATCGTAGCAACTAGTAGAATATTTGCCAATATATTTGCCTATATAGCCAATAGAGCGTTTTTTAAAACCTATATATTAAAATAAATCATTGCATTCTTGTTTAGTCGTTCCCTCATTGCTGAGATTCGTGGCATCCACTTAAATATACGACGCCACAGTTTACAAGATTATAGAGTGGTAGATACTCTCAGTATAACCCCGGTGAAACAATCAAAATCGAAACGTCGTCTAAAATGGAAATAGCCGTGTTTAATGACCAGATCTAAACAGCCATGTCCTCCCCCCCCCCCACTCTCTTCAGCCTCACAACATACCCCAATTGGGAATTCTCACTAACTCCGTACGTCCCACTAACTTCGGACGTTACTTTAACTCTGGAAGTCCCACTAACTCAGGGTGCCTCTCTAACTCTGGACATCCCACTAACTCCGGACGTCACACAAAATCCAAACGTCCCACTAACTCCGGATCTTCCACTAACTCTGGACGTCCCACTAACTCCGGACGTCCTACTAACTCCAAACGTTCCGCTAACTCTGTACGCCCTACAAACTCCGGACGCTCCACTAACTCCGGAAGTCATACGAACTCCGGACGTTTCACTAAATCCGGACGTCCCACTAACTCCCGACGTCCCACTAGCTCCGAACGTCCCACTAACTCTGGACGTCCCACTCTGGATAGTCGGAAGTAGTTGGGGCTCTTCCGCTGTATTAAATAGCGTCAAGAAAGTAAACAACTAAATCAAAATTTGTTAAAAACTAGTTGGCTTTTAACGTTTACGGTGATTTTTTATTTTATTTCTAATAATGTTAAGCCACTAAAATACAATTATTTATTTAACACTACAGTTTATTGGTTTCAAGTGAGACTTTGTATCATTCTATCTATAACTCAATAATAGTTCATTGTTTTTAGTTTGTTAAAAGTATTCACCGAATATTCTCCGCGAACTCAAGTCCAGGAGGTCTATTCTGGTTCCATTTTAAGGAAAATTCCTTATCCTTTTCCTTAGGGTTAATGGTTTCTTGGTTAACTATGGAATTCCGGAGAGACATAGTAAAAAATCCTAAAAACAGATTATTTGAAAACACAAATTTATAAAATATTTTCAAGTGACACGAGGTTTTGAAAGCATAAATACGCCTTTTCACGAAGAATTGCGTTTATAAAAGGTACCTACATCGCTAGATATTAATGACCTTTTTATTCCATCACTATTTCGAAAACTGACATTTGCAGCCGTGGTATCTATGCCGCCGCCTGCCGTTGTGCATTATTTTGTTTACCGTGCCGAAAATATCAACATCTGTAATATTACTACGTAATAATAAGCATTACGTTATTACTTTAATAATAACGTAGATGGTAGCTTACTTAATATCGAGTTTTTCTCTTGTGAAAACTAGGAAAATATTGATATTTTTAATGAATGTCATTCGTTTAATGACAGCTGACTGCTGTCATCCGAGAAAACCGGTTTAAGTCTAGTTCATCCGAGAAGTCTTTAAGTCTAAGGAAAGGGATATGGAATTTTCCTTAAAAAGAATCAAAATACGCCTCCAGATCTACCCTTGGAGAGCTGAATCTATGCCAACATACGGAATTACGGAATTACGAATTTCGTATTCCGAACCCACAACAGCTTACAAAATATTAGCCGAAAAAAATTCCCCTAAAAAACAAAGGGAAAATAGGATAATGCCCACAAGATATACAAGGCAACATTTCCGTTCGCTTACTTGATTGGACGCTTTTGTTTCCCACAAAATACAATATTATGAAAGCCATCACAATTAATTTATCCGTGTAAAATGGACAAAGAAAAATATGAACACCAGAATATTGTAAAGTCATTTTGAAATTATGAAACCATTATCATTAGCGGAATAACAATATAAGGGGTATGAGGACAATGGCTAATCATTAGTCAGGTATTGATAGTCAGTAGTTATATTAACATTAAAACTGCCAAAGATATTAAAAACTAACCTTTAATGAAAGGGTAATGATGGTTGATCTCATGTTCTTTAAAAATAACTATTGTTTTCCACGCGCTTGACATAATTGAGATTCAAAAAGTTGACAATCAACTTACTGGGCATTAATACTGTATCAAATTATAACTAGCCGTTGAAAATAATAGTTAAATACCATCATACCCCACCGCTATATTATAAACACAGCGTTAACAGTTGATAAAGTCAATATAATATCAAATTGCGAATATTTCTCAACGGAGTCAACGAGTCAACTGGCCATGTACCTATTGTTTTTAGCAGTATTGACGCGAAATAAATAAAGGATTAACAGTTTACACTCCTTGAACAAAATTATCTGTAATTTATAATGGTATTTTGGTTATGTGCCTTCCTACTACACATTTGTTTTGGATTTCGGTATTCCATACGGCCAATACGTAGCACCTAGGGTCAAGCAAATTTGTCGTTGGCAAGCAAAAAATCAACTGATATTATTCATAACGGAGTTATTATTATTTGTACTTTTTTTTACAGAAAGAGAAACACTCCCGATTTATTAATAAGCTGACGATGAAAAACTCCTACTACCATAATCATAAGCGGAAAATGTAGCCTGTGCAATGATGAAGGACTTAGCTACCAAAGTAATTTAACTCACTTGACAAGTTAAGGCGCATTTTGGTTAAATTGAATGCATCCAGACCCAGCAATACACTCCGAGCGGAAACTTAACTTTGGTTGAAAAGGAAATATGTTAATATGAAAAACGGAGAGAGAAAGAGAGAGCGCGCTAGTATAAATAACGTTTAGAGCGTAAGGGATCGTTTTAAAAATGTTTAATAAAACACGACATATTTAGAATAGAGCAAAAATCTCAAGACTACTGACTTAA
This sequence comes from Halesus radiatus, assembly GCA_022606495.2. Taxonomy (NCBI): domain Eukaryota; kingdom Metazoa; phylum Arthropoda; class Insecta; order Trichoptera; family Limnephilidae; genus Halesus; species Halesus radiatus. The sequence continues at coordinate 213,481 of JAHDVE020004745.1, read as the reverse complement.
GTAGCATTTAAAGAAACGCTGTGAATTTTTTCATACCTATAACATGTTAAATAACAGAACCACACGTGTTACTTATATTTTTCGGAGCATATTTTGAGCTTTTTTTCTATCTAGCGGATATCATATAATTGCTTTTTCAACTAGACATTTGAATGCAGATTATGATAAAAAATTACATATATATAAGTGCAAGTTTTCAAGGGAAATTTCTAATGTGTACATTGAAATTCTGAATACGGAGACTTCACTAGTCTATCATCCTCACTGTAACAAAATAGTACTAATGTTGTTTATTTCTCAATTTGCTTAATACTTGCTGATATTTTGACAATATTATTTAAATCGATATTATGTAATTGGACTCTAGTATCTGTACAACAAAACTGTTATACTGTTTTCATATATTTTTTCCAACTTGTGTGCATTGATCGCAACATGCATGCACCTATGTTGTTCTAATTTTGCGCTAAATTTGTATGATGATTGTTACTTATTGTTGTATTATACAATACTGTTGAACTAAACTCCTTCTGACAGGCTACTTGCAGTGGCTTAGCGGGTACAAGTTTCCATCATATGTGATTAATATAATACAAATAAATAAAAAATTAAAAAATTGTATGCAGACATATGAGAACGTATAGATGAATTAAAAAAAGTGTAAGTGTAAGGATGACGCGAAAGTGAATAGCAGAAGAAGTCGGGGACGCCCGAGGAAGACATAGCGATGTATTAATGCGAACGAAGCAAGGAGTGTGTGTCAAGACAGAGTTATGAGGGGGTCTATCCTCTCTTGTTAGAAATACTTAATAGGTTAATAAACAGTCATATGCAGAACAGGTGAACAATATATAGAGATACGTAACGCGAAAATTAAATACACGATAAAAGCAGATTTTAAACCACAGTTTACAGCTCATAAATAATTGTTGGCCAACAAAAACGTATCGGAAACAAAGCCCCGCTGAACATACTTTTCAGTGAAAAGGACATCACACAATATCTCTTTCAGGCACTTTCAGGTGAAACCGATGGCAATCGAGCGGTGTGAGGGAACTGAGGGGAGTGAGGGGTGAATGCGGTAACAGAACGCGACGAGGGGGAGATCGTAGTGGACGGATTACGGGGCGCATTTGAGCATTTCCTTTGTTATGGACATTGTTTGTTTTCCGCAAATCTGGCTAGGGAAAAGAAGACTTTATGCTTTTCGCGTTGTTTTCCGCTGGGGTATTCAAATGAAAACAGATTTGCATCAATTTTCACGGCACTCGAAATGGCCTTCTTTAATGATCTTCTCGCCGATCCTCCGGCGATACGGTATCTGTACTTTGAATTTATCTGATCATTGGGCCTTATAACAAAATTAACCAGTATAGTAAACAATCAGTATCCAGTATAAAATGATATAGGCAAACCACTGACGTCAGAATTAATAGACGATTTCGACGGCTGTAGGCAAAAGTTACGAGACACTCATTTTGGCACCAGCTTAGTTCACTGCCGTCCATGTTTCTTTCGCGTGATTTTGATAGTGGTAAAAGCAAATGAACTAAACAATAAATATTCGGTTTTTATAAACAAGCCGAACCTTTTACTTAGTTGCTGTTATACTTAAATTGGCGGCACAATCAATTGATCTGTGTAGCAAACGTTTATATTACACCTATCAACATAAGAGCATCCTAATTCATCATCATTGGGTGCTTTCTTTACTTAAATCTGAAGTCGGCGAATCCCACTCGTCACCAGTGACATGTTCCTATCTCTCTGTATGGCATGGTGGTCACCTATCTGATATCACTCATCCACTTGCTATGTTTTTTTCCTTGTACTACCCTTCAAGAGATCATTCCACCCGAGATAGTATTTGTTAATAATAATATTTTAAATTTAATCATTAGAACACAAAAAGCCATCACGAAAATTATAGTCCCTAAAAGAACTAGTACTGATGAAATCTTTAACAAACTTAAAAGTATGTCAATAAAACAATTACACTCTAAAACAATACTACTTTCACATCCATAAAAACAAGAAATAACAACAATCACACATATTAGAAACACTAGATCTCAGAGTCAAAAACACATACAACAAGGAACCACAAACACAACATTTGGACAAAAAAAACTTCTTATACTATGGTACTAAACTCTACAACAAAATCCCACTATCCTTTAAAAATCACAACCATAATAAATTTTAAAATTAAATAAAACACTGGATACGTTACATAGGTAGATCTGAAATAGAAAATATATTAACACCAGAGTATAATTGTCTTAATGACATAATGTTAAGTTTGTTGAAGATTTTGACAGTGCTAGTTCTTTAGCCATCCCTATGTTATTTTACGAAGAATGCAGCCTTACGTTTGACAACGGATTACATCAGCTCCCGTGTGGAGTTAGCCTGGTTTAAAACTTGGACATTGGATGTAAAAGAATCCTATTGTACCCCAAGAATTTTTCTTAGAATCCATATCTCAGAGTCTTCGGGCATTGGTACAGGTTTCAAATTCCCATAGCATGGTGGAAAATAGATGACGGACAATAAGTAACGGTTTCTGATTACAACAAAAATTTCGCTCACACTAAGATGCGTATACTAAGAAAACTCCTTTGTCAATATTATTTGAGTTTCCCGACATTCCAGAAACTTCTACCATTGATTGTTATTGCTCGGGAAAATTTACGCAACACTTTACTTACCTTATATCCGTCGTAAACAGTAGCAAAGAAACGCTTGCGTTCGAAAATCGGCCGAAAAATTAAACGCCCGTCCGCCATATGACTTAACCCGTTGTAAAGAAATGTACGCTTCCGTCCAAAACTCCGTCGCTGACCGTTGCTATAAAACGCTTTCGCCGCAACCGTTATTTTTTTAAAATTCGAATTACTTACAATCTATAATTTCTTCAAAAGATTGGTCTTGACTTTGTGGCGTCATTATTAATAAACGAATTAAAAATTACTTTGTAATCACCACTCTATTAATGTTTATCATTTGTCTATATACTTGACATTATTACTTTTTAGTGTTCTGTATATTCCTGATGAGAAAAGCATCGCTTTCGAAACATATTGATATGCATATATTAATGAAGTGGTGATTACAGTTATTTTTAATTAATTTATTATTACGTTATTTTTAAACAGTTTCAAGTAACCGTTTATTTTTAGAAATCGAAACGATTGAAAAATAAACTGAAACGTATATGTCTAGTCCTTACTGTGATCGGTGTCCTCGCAAAGTATAATAAGTGGAATCATCAGATTCCTTGCACTGATTGTATTGGACAGTATTGTCACCCATAAACGATTACACATTCATCAGTATAAGCTAGAAAGAGTATCCATTGAGCAATGAAAACAATCCGTTATAAAAGAGCTTAACGGGTAATATGATCCGCCCCTTAGCGGCCAACGGAAAGCCCCACCCTCGAACGGCGGACGGTAGTGATTAATGTGTCTCGTTATCCGTTACGGGGGTAATTAACTATGTACTATAGGACCATACTGCAGCGTAGGTGCGGATAAAAGAATGGCAGATAAAAAAAATCACGAAGGGAATCCGCAACGTCACCGGGCGCTAATGAATGCGTAACCCAGCACGTTTAATTACAATCTAATAGAAAACCGTGAAATCTTTGGGGAATAGAAGTATAATAATTATTGATATACAATAGGTTGTTATCAATACATTAACTTATTTAAAAAGACGTTTTATCATTTAATTCGATGCAATACGAAGTACCGCAAAATCGTGTGTTTTTGGTTTGAAAATTTGATTGCGTCTAAATATGATAGATGATTTAATTAAATACAATCTCTTCAAAAGATTCGTATTCACTTTGTGGCGTCATTATTAATAAATTAATTCAAAATTACGTTGTAATCACCACATTATTAATATATACATATCAATATGTTTCGAATTGGATTTTATCAGGAATATACAGAATACTAAAAAATAATAATGTCAAGTATAGACAAATGATAAACTTAGAACACAATAATGTAAGAATAGACAGATTATAAACATAAACAAAAATGGATTAAAGTAGGTAAGTAATTTTTTGCGCCCTTGGGGTGATTTTCCCACGATAATGGCGCTATAGAAGTAATCCAATTATTATTATAATAAATCAAAAATTATTATAAAACACTGATTAACAAATTTAAATTGGAAATTAAAAAAATATACATATGTTTATTATTAACATTAATATGAAAATAAATTCAAGAGACAGATATTTCAAAATATATATATTTGATTATTAATTATATTTAATTGACTATTAACACTTTTTCTAATTTCTAAAATTTCAAATATGTCTAATTGTAAACCAGCTATATTTGCATTTTTTAATCTTCATTTATATAAAAAATTTGATCGGTTTCCAAAATATTATTGGAAAATTCGTAATAGTTATTATTATTTAAACACCTTTGGTGTTCTTTAACTCTAATATTAAAAAATCTTATAGTTTGTCCTACGTAAAAAAAATTACAATCGTTACAAATTAATTTATATACCCCCGATTTATTTAAAATATTATCTTTATCTTAATATATAAATTTAATTGGATACTGCAAGTATAACCTGCATTGGCCTTTAGTTTAACCGGGCGTTTTTTGGTGAATCATTTTATAAAACAGGAAAAATCAAAATGGAAAATCTCCAATATTGTCACACAGAAAAAATCTTTTAATATTACAAAATAAAATAAAAACACGTATTTTGGAGATGTTTTTTTTTGCGTAAATCGAAACATGCGGCCGGTATTAAGCGCGAATTTCAACCTTTTCGCCACCCGCATAAGGTGTACTTGTTTTCGTTCGACGACAATATCTAATCTTGGCATTCTAAAAATAAAATAGAAGTGGATACGCCAGGATCGTACACATTATCATTGATAGTTGATGTTTTGATACTAAGGAAATCAATGTTCAGAGTAAACATGGGCAGATTCGTTCGCAGTAATTAATCAATTCAGTCTGATAGAAATTGATTTAATTCATTCCTTCGTAAAAAAAAACTAATAACAATAAAGTTAAATAAATAAAAACGGGTGATTTTGTCGAATTGCAAATTGCGGCTTAGTGTTGGAAATAACATATTTAAAAATAAAATAAACTAGAAAATAACAATCTTATTCGACTATATAATACATAATACGAAAAATGTATAAACACCTCAATATAGTAAATGATAACCTAAAAATATGTTTAAATCTCCCACTACTATCACAGTAAGCGGAAGATGCTTTTGTCGTGATGGAGAACTTAGCCAGCCGAGGAATTGACCTCACGACCCAGATGCGATGTCAAATCAACCACTGACCGGTCATCTGTAGGGGTAGAGGTAGGGGCAGGGGTAGGGATAGCTGTAGGGGTAGCAATATGGGTAGAATACGGGTAGCTGTAGGGGTAGCTGTAGAGGTAGCTGTAAGGGAAACTATAGTGGTAGATGTAGGGGTAGGGATAGTTACAACAATGTTAATTCTCCGAAGGTCACGGGTTCAAATCCCGGCGTGCGCAAGTAAATTTAATTTAATTAATTTGTGCTGTTTCACAATTAATTCGTTTAAAAATAATATGTAGTATATTTGCGAACGTTCCAGAGTGGAAGATACTCTTAGGATCGCTCTGGTGAAAGACCACCATTCAGAATAGAAACGTTGCTTGAGATGGCTTTTAGCCGTGTTTGGTGATCAGATCTGAATAGCCAGGTATTTCCCCACCTTCCTCTTTCCCTTCTCGCTCCCCTCCCTAGAATACCTTCAGCCACACAACATTCCCCAATTGGGTATGCCATAGTCTCACTGGCTCCAGACGGTTGGGAGCAGTTGGGACTCTTGTGGGGTATTCATATAAAAAAATCTCAATTATATTAATTTCCACCATATATTACAGCCAGTTTACTAGAATTCACAAGGCAGACCGGGTACACGTCAGATAGTTATACTATTGTATATGAGTGCAAACCCGCAACAAAATAGGCAACAATATTCCATGCGAGAAGAAACATTAAGAGAGGCATGAAAAGAACCCCAATGCAGAAGAATAGGCACTGCGTGGGTTTATACTTATAATAATATTTGCATATTTAAACTCGGTCTAGTTACACAATGGATGTTTTCTTGAAAATCTCCGCTCATTTGCAATCCGGAGAACTCTAATGCCAAGCCTCCTTCCCGACAAGTGGATCAAGATGGGACAAGTGGAGGATGAGAATTCAGATCTCGCGAAGGTCTCCCAAACCGACCGCAATTTGACGACTTTCGTAGAAATACGGTCAAAACAAACAGGAGTCAGTATAATAAGATGAATTGAATGAAGATTCTAGATATTTATAAAAAATACATATACAAGATTTAATTAACATAACCATTCACTCTAAAAACTGTATAAATGATGTTACATGTAATACGGACTGTACTAAACTAAACCATAAATCTTATATAAAATATCTTGGAATCATAATATATAAAAACTTTAAATGGAAAGACCATATCAATCTCACTGCAGAACGAATAAGAAAACTTATCTATGTCTTCTATAACATACGCAACATATTAAACAAGAAAACAATAAAAATGGTCTCCTATGCATTAATTTAGTCCCTATTGCAGTATGGCATTATTGGGTGGGGGGAGGCCTATAAAGCCACACTACAGCCAATAATTGCAATTAAGAAAATAATCATTAAAATCACCATTAAAAAAACTTACGACTTGAGATATTTCGTGAAGTTAATGTACCATCTATTACAGAAATATATAAAAGAAACGTCTTATATCAAATAAATAAAAAATTTCACCAATAAAATTCACTCCACTTATAGTATAAGCAATAGATTCAAAACAAATGGTATAATTGCCATCCCAATGCTAAGAACGACCACGGCACAGCACCACTACTTGTATTTAGATATAAAATGGTACAATTTATTATTATCCAAAAACAAAATGAATGTAACCGAAACATTGAAATATGAATAATTCAAAAAACAAATTAACTCCGCGAACTTAGATAATGATATATTGTACCCTTAATGTATACGAGTACTATCTAGGATATAAATTACTATTTGGTTATATTTTTATTATTATTCTAAAATTATTCTGTTGATTTACGTTTGTATTTATTTAATAAGTTTTTAATATTGTTTACATATTGAATTTTTTAAATTTTATTATATTATCATTACCTATGCAAATACTCCTCCCATAACCACAAGCTACTGGAGCTCAACTTGTGGAGAGTAGATCAATAGTAAATTAAATTTTAACGGTATTATTGGTATTTTTTTTAATTGGACTGGGGTTCCTTATTATCCGGTCACCTTTATTTCCGTATTATAATAAATTATGCATTGTGTTTCCAAAAAAATAGTGAAAAGATAACAATTAAGTATGTATACGCGAGAGTTTCCAGCATAATTTACTCAATAGCACAATCACTATCTATAATAAGACCTTCCTAATAAGAAAAAAAAATCAGTTCATTAATTAGAATTAATCTGGAATCCTGGAAAGGCTAAGTATACTAGAATTATATTTCATTTTTATTTATTGTATAATATTAATTATATACAATGGGAACTTGTATCCGCTAAGCCACTGCATGATAAGCCACTATAACAAGCTTGTCAACAGGAGTTTAGTTCAATAATATTATTATAATACTTGGACGATTTATATAGCGCCGTTTTTGTTAATAATCACCTCAAGGGCGCTGTACAAATACTACTTGCTAGGGTTTATCTTATTATGTACATATACAGAAAACATACTTACCTGGTAGGGCACTCCAGATTAAACTTAATTAAATTACAATGTTTTGGGCTGAGATGGTATGACTTGACTAATGATGGCTGCACGCACAGGATACATATTAGAAAACACTGCACATTGCATGACATTGAAGTTACTGTTTAAATCCTATTTGTCATTGATATTATACACATTAGAAGGTTATTGACAAAAGAAGAATAGGTGCTTATTTGAAACATGATTTTATTTGAATTTTATTTTATTTTTTGATAATAATTATTTACATTTACTATTAAGTAACTGAACCATTCATGGATATGACTGTCCGAAGAGATGAGTTTTGAGTTTTGATCCGAGTCTTTAATCAATCTTAGATCGTATGGCAGTTTATTTCAGGCTTTAGGGCCTGACACGCTGAAAGCTCGCTCACCAAACTTAGTATCTGGTGTGCGCTTTAGTTCCTTCAGCCAACAATAAATAACAATCATCATACAAATGTAGCGCAAAATTAGAACAATATTGGTGCATGCATGTTGTGATCAATGTGCACATCATTTGGAAAAAATATTTTTTTAAATATGAAAAGAGCATAAGAGTTTTGTTATAGAGATTCAGAGATAGCAGAGTTTAATTACATAATATCGATTTAATTAATATTATGTAAATATAAAAATATCAGTAAAAATTAAACAAATTCAGAAATAATAAAAAAAACAGCAGTACAGTTTTGTTACATTGAGGATAGACTTAATTTAATAGTATCACTTAAATAATTTTAAGCTATCCGCAGCTATCAACGAGTTGCACACTGTATTAGAGACAGAAATATGTAGAATTAATTTCTAGAAAAACTCGTATCCGTATAGAAAAAAAGGCTTTAATTTCGAGGTGCGTAATTCAACATACGCACAGATTTTGTTATTACTAAAATCGAAAACTAAAAGTAATGACGCAAATTGCTTAGTTTACAAAAAGACTTGACAGAAAGAGGAGATTGCTGCTGAGTCAACAATTTATCTATTTATCTGGAATGCCACCCGCTCTGCCATCGCCCGTCGGGGTTTAGATTTCGGTCGAATAATCGAGAAATAAGCTCGAATTAATGTAGTCCCCTATTTCAACTGACTAAGAGATAATGCATTAAGGGCGGATAAAACTAACGAACAAAATAATTCCACTGGAGAGTCGTGTCGTGCATTTTAAACCAGTTACGGGGAGGCTATACTCGTATAACCAAATTATGGCCTAGGCGTGTAGACCTTCGTAAATTATTGGCTTAGCCAGAGAAAAAAACAAGTCAGGTCACAGTTCGAATTTCAAGTATCTGATAATTGCCAAGTACCTACCCCGAAAATGTTTTGGTCAATTCAAACTCTAACGGTCGCTTTTGGAAATTAAGTTGGTTGATCGCTTAGTCTATATTTAACTCAAACGTTCAATGTTGATATCACCAACCCAACTAAGCGTAATTATCTTTCTCTACGTAATATTACGGTTAATTATAAAGCCCAGTGACCATATCTTAACATTTTTAGTTGTCCTTGCAAGAGTATAAAACAATTATATTATTATTTTTATAAACAATCATTATTAGCCTGAAACACTCATCCAAATTGAAAAAACCTTCTGAGCAAAGATAAATGTCGCCGGCAGGACTCGAACCCACACCCTTCTAATATCCGGTCAGATGCTCTACCATTGAGCTACGTCGGCTTATCGTTAAGGCGTTGTACAAATATTACTACCAATTCTCTATCTAATTATGTACAAACAGATACAGAAAACATACTTACCTGGCAGGTCGCTTCAGATGAACACTATTTTATCAGAAAATTTAAGCTTAGAGAAAATATAATTTTTACAGCTGCTATTTTGTATAAGGTCGCATTAGCTCAATTGGTTTGAGCAGTGTTCCCGGATAAACCGAGAGGTCCTGGGTTCGAATCCTGAATGCGACACTTACCTATGTCTTTTCTTTTTCACATTTCATTTGAGATTTGACAATATTATCTTCAATGATTAAAAAAATATTACAATGATGTGGAGCATCAATAAGTTATTCCAATAAAAAATTAAGTTTATTAAATGGTATCATTTTTAATGACAATAAATTTCCAAAGGATATAAAATAAATTGTTTCTAATCCACTGAAAAGTGGGGTTTTCCAAATAAATAATTTTATAAGTACAGCTAAGATGAAATTAATTGGCTGTTCGTAGCAAATTATTCTAGAAAGTACAACGAACCTACTAATGCCAATATCATTTTCATTTACTACCAGCAAACTAAATTAATCAAAGCCGTCGCGTTAGTACGACGTATTTAAATTTCGTAAAACAATATGAACGTAAATAGCGTATACAACTAAGGAAGATCTACATACGAGTACACTCACGTGAAAAAAAATGATCCCGCGGGTTCAATACATTCGAATGAATTCCAGAGAAGGGCTCAGTTAGTCCATTCTATATTCATGGAAGTTCGATACCCTTTCAAGAATCCCTTCCTCGGTAATCTACTTTTATGAAAATCGTTTTGCGAAAAGTGAATAAAAAACCCCCACGAATCCATCATAACTTATCGTGAATAGCGTTGTCTCAAAGCAATGGCAAATTGATTAATGAACCTTTTCCTTTTAAAAAAAAGCAGCATTTTGAAAACGCAAGCCAAACTGTTCAGCCTTGAATGGCAGCGGAGGTATTCCACGAGCTTATATTTTTAAGCGGACTCGGCGCATTATATTATTATGGACCTTTTCAATATCCAGGCGTAATTTAATAAAGACGGAATAAACGAATTGCTCGGGCAACGTGACGGTATTTATTTCTTTCATTTGCAAGAGGTCTGCGTAATGTCGTGGGAGAATGTCGAAAAAAAACACATCTTCTTAATGAGAGTCCAAATATCTACCACGTAAAAGAAAATTTAATAATATCCCGCTCTTATGTGAAATATAAACAAAGTGATATACTTCACCACCGTGCTATGTAACCTTTACTATGCAATAGGTATACCTTTCCATCTACTCTAGTCCTTTGTACCTTTATCCCACTCCTATGCTCCCCTCCCCCGACTGACATAGTTTAAGCTAACTGAAGTAAAACTGTACATTGTCACAGTTTACTCATAGTATTTATCATCAGTAGTGGAAATTTTTTTACAGTAGGCCCAGGAGTAGATATAGGAGCCCCTGAGGGAAATAATTCATAACTGAGGTCTGTATCATCTTTGGGAGTGCTGTGGGGAGGGTCTTTTATAGGATAAGAAGGAGTGAACCTGGGTCTTGAAGAGATCCATTGGAGGGAAGAAACACAGAGGCCGGCAAGGGGTTACACCAAGCATATCAATGGAGGGCTTGTTGGGAAGATTGCTTCCATTAAAGGAAAGTAGATTGTCATTTCGATCCCCTTTATACGTAACAGACATGATTGGGTGTTTGAAACATTAAATTCGACGAGGTCATTCGTACCCCAAGAGGAAACCCTCTAGAGGTAGCCGTCCATTCTCTGCTTCAACGTCCTGCGAGCCGTTGGACTTTCTGTGCCCTTTGGAGGCCTTGTCAAACAAAAAGCTATCATGGACTGTAGTGTCATCTGCGTAACAATGAATTGGTGCACATGTCAAGAGGTCATTGATGTGCAACAAAAACAAAGTAGGCGACAGAACCGATCCTTGTGGGACGCCCGAATTTATTGAATGTGAGGAAGAGATGAAACCGTCAGCAACCGTCGGAAATGATCTCTCCCGCAAAAAAATCAGCAATCCATGTATATTAGAAGTCCGTAAGAGAGCAGTTTGTTGACTAGACTTCAAACTGCCAAACCCGGTCAAAGGCCTTGGACATGTCCAGTGAGACCGTTTGAGTCTCACCATGACGTTCCAAGCACCGCCCTCAAACATGCGTCACATAAGTGAGAAGATCACCGGACGAGCGGTTCCACCGGAATCCATATTGACGGTCGTCAATAATTTTGTTCTTCTTGAGGTATGAGGAGTTTGTCGTTGATCACACGTTCCATCACCTTGGACAGAACTGGTGTACAATCTGTATTCTAAGCAGTAAAAACACTTGAACGTTGAGCGAAAATGATAAATCGAAAATAACTCGGGTTAAGCCGGTAGTAACCACTTTTAATATATAAAACACCATTGTGGATTTCATTTTGAAATGTGTATTAAGATCGATGCCTTTAAAAACAAAATGAGAATATAGGAATTTCAACATAGATGCGTAAGTACTTAATAATTACTTCTCACTTCTGTCTTCGTGATCAGAGAAAGACAAAATGATTGAAATGCGTTAACTCTTGGACTCGTTAATCTTCTTCCCCATTAACTCTTCAACGTCTGTGCAACCTTTTGTTTTCCGACTGCAGAATGGCGTGCCAGATAAATTGCAAAACAAATACTGAAAAGTGCTTAGCAGTCTTAATAAATGGCTTGAAACTTAATCTTGTAACACTCACTTATTTAGATCTTGTTCCTACATTGTATTGATAATACAAAGCCAAGACAGATGTAAAAATTGAACATATTTTAACATTCTGCAAACGTGATATGACTACACATCAATCTCGCAATTATATTACATTTAAATTAATATTTCACAAAAATTGAAAAACTCTATTAAATGCCAGTTTGCCGAATAGCTCTAAGTAAGTACCGAGATTATCACACGTTTGCCGCATTGAAGCAAAACCACCTAGATCACAAGGCATGCAGGGACAATGCATAAAATCGGTCTCTTTGCCTTGTATGAGGTATTCAAAACTTTTGTTATTTAATTTTTTTTTCAATTTGTTTATATTTATTAAAGCATTTTAAAACGTTATGGTTCATTTAAGAAAAATATATTTTCTATGTTCTCATACAAGTTAAGAGGCAGAGTTTATTGTTCCGGCCAGTGATCTAGGTGATTTTGATTGAAGCAGTGCCGCCTGAAAAGGCCCAGAAGTGAAAGCCAAGATGGGTGCCTAATTTGATGGTGGATGTTATAATTTTTTATTTGCTCAACTTCTTATGACTAATAACCAGTGGTGTGCATTTCTCTATGACTAAAGGTAGGCTGTATGTAGTTTTCCAAGTTATGGTATGAATCATTGTGAGTTGAATATTTGAAAATGGGCATTTTAGTACCATCCTCCACTGATTATCGTGGTCAACTGAATAAATGAGCGTACAAGTTCCCTACCAAATTCATGGAAAAAATACGTTTTGATCAGATGTTTGCCGTATTCAGAGAGTCTAATTTTAATCTTATATTTTCTTCCTAACTTTGTGCTACTTGGCTTCGCTTTGGAATCGATGTCCGTATTGGCAGAGTACATCAGTGCATTTTCTAATATAATATCTGCAAAGTATGGAATAAATGTGTAATTTGTTTTCTTTAACAAAATAATTAACACAACAAATAGTCATGCAATGTTTTCAAAATGAATAAGGTAATTAATTGAGAGGAACGGCTGCGCGGCCTGTTTCATAGAAAACTTAATTTTGGATTAGATGTCAAAATACTCACCTAAGCCTAATGATACATTTTTTTAAATTAAACTTTAGTAAATATCTAGTACGATTGAGAAGTATTTTATTTATTTTTGTTTTACATTGTGAAATATTGGCCATTAAAGAAATTGATTTTTCGCGATTTTAGAGGCACCTTATTGGGGGCTAACGTTGATTTAAAAAAAAGTTTTACGTCGTCTGCTTTGAAAATGCAATGAAATACAAAATTTTAAAAAAAATGTAAAAAATAAGCATTATGGTGGACTTTAAATTAAATGAAAAACGAAAAATTTATGCTGGAACGCAAATTTGCCGTACATAATTTAAAATATCGACCCGAAAAAACTTTGTTTTTTTTTTAAATGTTTTGTTTTTATATTTTTATTTATTCAATCACGTTTACATGGCAAATATGATAACACAATTTTTTTACTAATGATAAACCCGCGAATAATTTTCTAAGTTGCCTCTAAAATTATAAAAATTGTTTTTTTTTCATGGCCGGTACTTCATAATTTAAAAAAAAATACTTCTCACACGTAGTAGATATTTACTAAACCTTTAAGTAAAAAAATATATCATTGAGTTTGGATGGGTATTTTGGCCTCAAATCCAAAATTAAGTTATGCATGAAACAGGCAGCGCAGCCGTTCCTGTTAAATGATCAAATCTATCCATTAAAACAATGATATAATCTACCCTTGGCCTGTAAAGGTAACGAATATTTCCACAAGGAAGACCGCAGTCGGTTTATTGGGCAATACATCACAGATAGCTTTAATGTATCTATTTAATCACTATCAATTTGCTCCATGGATATTTGCGTTTTATCCCTAGCAAATTCACATCACCGGAGCAGACCGAAGGCACTCAATTCCGCTACCCAATTTCATTTATTTCGGGGTAGGCACAGCTTTTCAGCCTTTATGGACTGCACACCGCTGCTAATAACGTACGAAAGTTCATAAAAAATGCAATGTATTACGTAACGGAAATCAAGAATCGTTGTTGTCGAAAAATGTACAAGATGTCTATGCAAATATCTACCACTAGAGGCGCTGCTAATAGACTTGCCTTCTTTCTATGTGACGGTAGTGATTCATGAGGCTACGCCTATTCTCCCAGAACTGATCTGACTGACTGGAATAACACAGAACTGACTCTACAGTACTAGTTGAGGTCTCTGCATCCTTTAAGTCCTACGATCGCCTTCAAACTAGTATCTCCCCGCTTTCTTTTATGAAATAGTATTATGTTCGGTAATAATAAGAAGATAAATCGCGACAGACCAGAGAAAATAATATGCGGAAAGAGTCTTTTTACAAGCACAAAAGTTTGCTCGCTGAAAGAACTTTCTGAGAAAGACATAACGTTCCAACTCAATGGCCCAGTTAACTAAACAACGTACAGCTTATTTCCGTCCGCGCAAAAAATATATAACAGAAGCCCTGACAGGGGAAAACAGCCGTGAGTAAAAGTAAAGACCGCCAACAATATCATTACAGGAAGAATTCATGATATTACAACTCTGTGACGTTAAAATGTCCGCCTTAAAAAACTTTATTTGTCAAATTTAACAGCAATTGTAGCAAGAGTAGAAATACTATGGAATGGTATCAAAATTACAGGTTTTTGACGCGTTTTGACCATAATTCTTGAAGTGTATAAGTTATAAATTTAATTTACACTTCGCAAATAATACCGAATCCTTAAAATTCCACAACTTCATCACGCTTCAAAAGCGACATTTAATATTTGATCAAATCTTGTTATTTAAAATTATGAATAAATGGCCTGGACTCGCCAGAGCTCATTAACTTTATAAACTTTCACATACCGTCAAGACCAACCACAAACCGATTTTTTTCATTTGCCCGCACGCAGGACCAATCTTAGGATAAATTCTCCAATTCCCCGTATTTGCGCGCAATATAACACAACCGAACAATTTCACAATATCGACATTCTTCACAATACCCTTTCAAAATATCGAATCGAAGTAATACATACGACCACGAATTGATGCACGAGTATAAAATGTATCGAGAGCATCTCCTATCCCGATCTTCACCTTCCTCTTGCTCTTCCTCTCCCCCTTCCATATTATTTTTTCTTTATCTTGTTAGCTTCATAAATAAAACATCTGTATTTAACCACTGTTAGCACAAGAAACTTTGTCGGGTTACCTTCTGTTAAACTTCATTTGCATATATATTTGAATTAAAAGTTGTTTGTTTCTTACAAATAAGTAAATAATGTTTGTATTCAAACCATAAATGATTAATTAAGTAAGTGTTTTTGTAACTCGTAGAACTCCATTATACATATATTTTTTAAAAATTAAAATTTAAATCAAATTTAATAATGTTATTAAGTTCCTAAGGTTTTACCGATAATAAATCATTATTTTAAAAAACCCATAGAAATAAGAATGATGGGGGGGAGTAAATAAAATCGTATAAATAAGTCGTCACAATGTGGAGTAACCGCAGTTTAAAAATGGCCATGAACGTCGAAAAAACTGTCACAATAACAAAAAAAACTAAAAATACTGGCAGAAATTAATAATAACATTAATAAATCTTTTTTTTTTTAAATATTAATTGCGAGCATTTTCGTAAAAGTTTAATTTGTTTGATATGGAAAACCGAATTTCAGATTCGATCAGACACAAAAAAGTGATGACGGTTGAATTCCTACTTTGATAAAAACAAGGGACCAAAATACTAAAGGTTTAAAAATGCCTTAAACAAAAAAAACTTCTTCGGAAGCCCTAACGACGCGATAAAGAGAATGATCAAAGTAAATAGGCTTATTTGAACGGCCATTCTAGAAAGCCCGCTATTTTTTGCCGCAGTTGTATTCAAATTAATATTTATCTGAACACAGGAGTGGCAACACTCATCGGGGTACATTCTAGACTAGAAAGCTCAACTACCCGAACGGCATTAAGGTGGCTTAGAACGATACCAATGATTATATTTTATCGCAGCGTGCAATTAGCAGCGACTACTGTAATGGCCTTAAATTGCGCACTTGCAGAAAGAGCGGTGAGACCCGGCAAAACAAATTGCTACTGTACAAAACGGCTAGAACAATTATCATTGCATGCTATTGCAATTCAAATGATACGCCATAATGATATCTTTAAATATTTATTGTTTGTCGACTTCATCATAGAAAATATCAGCAGTAACTTGAATATTAACTAATAATAATAATAATGTCTTTATTTTAGCAAAAGCGGTGAGTATAATACTGCCATATAAAAAGAATACATTTCAAAAATAATAAAAAATTACAAGATGTAGAAATAGAATATAAAAAATAAATAAAAATAAAATAGAATTAAAATAACTTATTCAGCACTTATGCTACAGTGGACTGAGAGAAATTCTCCATCTACGATGGAGGGGCGCGCCCTGCCACTGGGCGACAGCCTGGACAAGAGTGTTTTCCGATCTCCGGAAGCGCTGACTCGTCCCGGCTATTCTGTGGCATATCAAAGCAGCGAACCCATGCACCCTTCCCTCTGCGAACATCTGCATCAGGCGCTGCATCTCAAAGGGAGGCCGAACAGCGTCCTGTAAGTGTGGTTATATTGCACTCGGAGTGTGTCCATGACACCTTGTGTATATCTTGTCCATAGTTTGCTAGTGTAAAAGCTCATGCAGTATGTCTGGAATAGTTGTTTTTTTTACTTTTTTAATATAATATGTATTATCCCCTGACTGAGTTTTCGTAATTTCATGCATTTTCAGTTTCAGTGTCGATAAATCGACGTTTATTAAAGGAACGTTATATAGTTTCATACAATACGGCATGTTTAAATATAAGTACAATATATGTTACATAATTATATCACTGTATGGTTTTCATTACCTACCTCACTAGGTGAGTTCTGAGGTGACTGGATGCACAAAAAAAATAATCAAGTGTGATGTTATGACAGATTAGGCATTATTAAATAAAAATATTTAAAACGTAATATATTAAAATAGTAATTCTAGAATATACAAACATTAATTGAAAGGGAATTTCAAATATATTATGAGAGGTTAAAAGAGGTGCCAAGGAGGTAATGAAAAGGAAGGTTCTACATTATCCTAACAGAGTGTTTACAGTTGGATTTTTCACAGGTAACTGAGAACATCTGTAAAAACCCAATATAAATAAATAAAACTTTAAAATATGTGAATTCTTAGCAGTGGTGTGCCTGCGCTACCCATATAGATCACAGATTGTCAACGTGGGCGTTTGAGAATTGCAGGGGGCAGTAGAAGACCCAGAGAAAATTAGGGGGCGTTAAGATGACACAGTGAGGGAGTGGGCAGGTAAAAAAAAATGTAGTCTAAAAAGGACAAAAAGAACACGCTAATCACGTACTAATAAAGCAAAGTAAACTTTGATATTGATTAATTTTTGTTATTGTATGTATTGTAATCATTTTTACCACCTGTGCGAAGATTCACATATTTCGGTAGTTCTGGAAGTGGATGAAAATAGAACTGAGAGATTCCATTACATTCTACATTAAATTGGATGATATGAAAATTTTGATTTGAATTAAAAAAATATATATATATATATCCTATATTTAGATATATATATATATATATAGGCAATGTTAATAAAAACCTGTTCAAAAATATCAAAAAATATGTTTGTAGTAATTGAGCTGTTATATTGTTCTCATTGAAACACTCATCTTTAACCTCAGAAATAGGATAGGAGTCATATCCTATCCTACGACTGTGTAATATTACAGTATAATTACATGTTTAAATATAATCGTGGTAATAATAGCTATTTCAGATTCGCGAAAGATGGTAAGTAAAAAAAATTGAGGGTGGTCTAGAAAAAAAAATATTCTCAAAGTGGGCGGTGGGCAAATAAAGGATGAGAACCTATGATATAGATAGAAAAGATGTGCATACAAACTATCATAAAATAATAAGTTTACATAGTTGCTAGGTTACAGATTGTAGCTAATCCGAAAAGAATGTATTTTCACAAATAATGAATATAGCTTCATTATCCACTGCCTGCTTCAAATCGGCAACTAAAAGCCACAGGCCCTTAGCTGAAAAGTATTGCACGAAACTGTTTCTTAAAAAACAGGTGAAAGTTGTAACATAAATAAATGGGCTATCAGAAAGACAAAGGCCATCGTTACATTTGAATTCTGACAAAGGAAACCAATCTGGTTGTACACACATCGGTATTGTTTGTTTGTTGAGATTTAACTCCCAAAAAGAGGCCATACCGGAAAAGACAGAAAGAAACAAGTGGAAGAGGAATGTGATCCAAAGATATACGAGCATTGCACGAAACTGTTTCTTAAAAAACAGGTGAAGGTTGTAACATAAATAAATGGGCTATCAGAAAGACAAAGGCCATAGTTACATTTGAATTCTGACAAAGGAAACCAATCTGGTTGTACACACATCGGTATTGTTTGTTTGTTGAGATTTAACTCCCAAAAAGAGCCGATACCGGAAAAGACAGAAAGAAACAAGTGGAAGAGGAATGTGATCCAAAGATATACGAGGTTTTAATCAAACGATGGAGTGTCCCGGAGATTTAAAAAAAAAGTTAAAGGGAATAAAATGGATAAAAATACAAAAACATAATTTGAAGCATAGCAATCAATCGATCAAATTTTCCATTGAAGTAAATGAGCAGTCAGCACCTACATACATATTTTAAACATCTAACTGTATAACTTTGGTCGAGTGAACATTTTTTTTTCATATTTTTCACCTTTTAACCGCATTTAAACCATAACTTCAAAATTTCCATTACATATTATATACTTTCTTCCTGTTTCGTTACTTAAATAATATATATTCAATTACTTATATTATATGCTTATATCGATACATACCTCGCCTACATTATTTATCAAACGAATATATATAGCCAAAATATCTGACATACACAATTGTCTCTTCTATACTATTTTTCATATTTCTTTATACTTAATTATTATATTTTTTTCAAGATATATTATATTACCATACTATGTCAATACTAGCTTTTTTCCCTTCTATTTTTGGATAATGGCACTTAATATGAACTAAACTTGTCAATTTGATTGTCCTAAAACGGGATTTGTTCCTAGTTGGGCAGCCAAAGCTTTCTTACATTTGTTGTTAAATAATGTGTGTTTCAAATAAATAAATATTTATTATTAATAAGCGATGTCGACATTTTAAGACAAATACAATGTTTAAAACTCACTTTAACAATTGTTTCTGATACTTTAGACATTTTTTTTATTAAATCTAATTTGTAAACCATTGAAATAATACCCACTTTAACTAAATATTATATTATATAACTATTGTTTTATTACTAGAACTGACTTGCATGTAAGTAAATATTTGTTTGCAACCAGTTTTTATTATTAAGACTTGTTTGAACAATGTAACCATCACGTATAATTTAAAAGCCCCATGGGCGTACAAAATACTTAATACATATATGTATTACCAGCAGATACTATGCGGGTTGCCATATCTTTAGAATTATAATATAAACAAACATAAATGATTTTTTTTAAAATACATATTTTAGTATATGTGCCGTGTGTTTGTAAAACTATGGGAAAAATAAAGGAAAAAAAATACAATAAAATGAATATCGATCAAAAATTTCAATTGATTAAAAATGAATAAAACAGATTTCGTAAAAATTATTTTGAAAATCCAACAAAGAGGGAAGCATTATTTTAGTAGTAAACACGCCACTTGAAACTAGAATAATTTCAAGTCGGTACTACGATTGAGAAATTTATCGACTACTCTACAATCAGATCCTATATTTTGATAAAACATTTTGCGCACATTTTGCGTTCCCCGCTTTGATATTTATTCCTTTGAAGCAAAATTCAGGGAATTCAACTCAAAAATAGGGAATTCAGTACGGCTGAATGTTACGAATAGTTCAACGTTAAAGCTAACATTGCTAAAAGGAAAATTACGTTGACATTCTAAACAAACAATAACAGCCCTTAATGAAGGGGGCTATTTTTGTAAAGGTAGAAATCAGTTAACCTCGATTTACTAATGAGATCAAAGCCACTATGAAGAGAGACTATTACGAGTCATCTTTTTGCTGGGGAACTTTCAAAGTTTGAAAGAATGAAGCTTTTACACGGAACAAAGAAGTGGCTTTCGTAGAGAAATCTATGGAAGTCAGATAATGATGATAAATGGCGAGAGGGTGACAAATATAAAGTTAAGTTCGCGGGATTCAAAGAAGAGATACGAGTACAGGCCACTTTATAGTGCAAGCGAGGCAAAACAACGTAACGAATGGGCATAACGTTCTCAAACAAATAATAGTGCAGCGGAAGAAATTCTCCGCTCTGCGAAACTGCTTTATTTGACTTATTAGCTGTTCAACCAATATTATTTATTCTGCGCAGTCAGCTTTATTAACGTTCCTTTGAAAACGTGACGCTGACAATTAATTTATTTTACAAATTACGTGATTCCGCACAAGAACCAAGTGCAACAATGGCGAATCCCATTTAGGGAATATTGAGGGTTAAAGGATGTGGGGGGAGGAGAAAGGGAAAATCGACAAGTACCTGGCTTTTCAAATCTATTCACTAAACAAGTCCCCACCAGGGGAAAATGTGGAAGCCGATAACTTAATAATAAGTAAGAAATGACATTATTTTTAAAAGAAAGACAAATATTGCCTGATTACGAGTAACCTGACAATATTTTAAAATCTCCTACTACCATCAGAGGAAGCGGAAGCTTGTGTCGTAATGGAGGACTTGGCCAGCCGAGGAATTGAACTGACGACGCCTGGGTGAAACACAAACACGATGCCAGCTCAGCCACTGACATTACATTGACATGAAGTTTTTAATTTTATTTTTATATGTTTAGTCATTTGAGTAATCTAATATTTCATATGTCAATCACCAGGTATACATATCAGTACATACCAGTGGCGTGCAGTCCATAAAATCTGAAAAGCTGTGCCTACGTAAGTAAATAGAACCACAGAAAGAAAAAAAAATCAATAAATTTTTAAATTATTTAAATATATTTCCAACCAAAATATAGTTTTTCGATGAATCTTAAAAAATTCACGGAAAACGGTACTTTTACGCTAATATATTCAGTTGGCCACAACAACCCATGCAATATGATAATAAAATGCCCATTTTTAAATATTCAATGAACATTCATACCCGAACTGCACACAGCCTACCTGATAATGGTAATTTGCCATACATATATTCATGGGAATTGATACGAAATAAGAGTTCCAACCGTCCGGAGCCAGTGAGACTATGGCATCTCCAATTGGAGTATGTTGTGAGGCTGAATGTATACAGGGGAAGGAGATGGGGAAGAAAGAAGGTAGGGGAAGTACCTGGCTATTCAGATCTGGTCACCAAACACGCCTAAAGCCATTTCAAGCAACGTTTCGATTCTGAATGGTGGTTTTCCATCAGGGCGATACTGACAGTATCTACCAAACTGGAACGTGCCACAAATATACTACATATTATTTTAAATGAATAAATTGTGAAATAACACAATCTAATGAAATAAAATTAATTTGGGCACGTCGGGTTCGAACCCGCGACCTCCGGATTCGTTGCCAAGGATCGTAACCACTCAACCACGGAGATCGTCCATTATTCGGTTATCCGAATAACGTCAGATAACGATACAGCAAGAAAAGCCCGTAAGGTAAAATATGTTAATTACAAAAACATACCAAATAGCTCGTTGCCGTAAATTTTTCACTGGATGTAGCTTCGGGCTATTGGGTTGTTAGATGGAAGAGTTCTTACCTGGAAAAAAGGAAACAGCAAAATTAATAATTAAATCAAGAATATTTTTACAACCTCTGGGAAAAGGTAAAGATACAAAATAATAAACTCTAGAATTAACGCAGAATATGTTTTGTTGTACTGGACCGGTCGACCTCCATGTTGTTTTGACAAAATAAAGACGACAAACAAAAGTACGTTTACTTTTATTTCAGGCAAAACGAGAGCCCCAAAATATCTGAAAAAAACCTTGACTGTGCAGAAACGGGCGGTCCGTTTGATAGATTCGCCTATCTTAACAAACGATTGCAATTTTCGGAGCACAGACGTCAGGTGGGAATCCTGTCCTTGTCCTACCGACATTTCAATGGAAGTTGCTCTGAGGAACTAGCGTCATTGATCTCCTTGGCACCGGTGCACAGTCGGGAACGCCCAACACGCGCAACATTTGTACACGGTTGACATTTATCACATGAGAACGAGTCGCTCAGCGGCTGTGAAATGATCTGCCGGCCTCTGTGTTTCCTTCCTCCTTCAACATGGGTCTCTTCAAGACCCGGGTTCACTCCTTCCTATCCTCTAAAAGACTTTCCCAACAGCATCCCCAAAGATCATATAGGCTTTAAGGGAAATTATTTCCCTCAAGCCAATCTTTCACCAAAGCGATACCGAGCGTATCTTCCACTCTGGAATGTGCCGCAAATACACGATGTCGGAGGGTAACGTCTCTGTGTCATTCACTTATACATTATTACACATATATATACTTATATACCTACTATGTATCATGTATTTTGTGTTAACTTAATTTTTTTTTCTTGCTGTATTGTACACAAAATCATATAAAATGTTAAAATATGTTAATGCCCATCAGAGCGATAATAATTAATAAATATAAAATAAAAGACAGGGAATCTTCTTTGGTTAACTATAGGCAGTGGCGTGCATTGCTCCATAACCAAAGGAAGACTGTGCGTAGTTTTTCAAGATAGGTTAAGAACTGCGCATTGATTTGTAATTGTTGTGTTGTATTGTATATATGCAAGCAATGTTGGTAAATTAAAATAAATTCTTTTTTTATGTGATTTTCCCACAAGAGTCCCAGCTGCTTCCAACCGTCTGGAGCCAGTGAGACTATGGCATCCACAATCGGGGTATGTTGTGAGGCTGAAGATATTAGGGAGGGGAAGAATATGGGGAAGATAAAGGTGATGAAGTACCTGGCTATTCAGATCCGGTCACCAAACAGGGCTAAAGCTATTTCAAGCAAAGGTTTCGATTCAAATTCCATCGTATACATTCAAAAAATTAAAACTACCGTCGTTATTGTAATATTTTACGAGAGTAAAAAAAAAACATTGAAAATATCCCATTTGTGTCAAAAACGCATTTTGTTATGAGTTTGGTAAGGAACTTGTACGCTCATATATTCAGTTGTTCACATCAAATATTCAATGCACAATATTTATACCCGAATTTGAAAAACTACACACAGCCCACTTATGGTCATAGGGTAATGTACGCCACTGATATCAGGCGACTGTACGGATATCCTTTCGAAAGCCGCCACGCTTCTGGTGGCAACATTAAAACGGGTATCGTGAATGATAAACGATGTTTTGCATTAATAATTGAACTAAAATCGCTCGGTTGCACGATAAAGGACACTAGAGTATGATGCGCAGAATAAATCACAGACCATTTCCTACAGAAAACCAAACGAGATTGTATGGAAGCAACTGAAAATGAGCAACGTCATTTTCAGTTCGACACATAGCATCCCTCCAGGGGGTAGAAAACAGAAATGCGAACATGTGCTGGAAACTGGGAATTTTCTCTAGCGGAGAAAGAGACAGGAGATACAAGACTGGAAGAAGCCTGGGGAGACGATAACGGCAAAGTGGTTTTATCTCGAGTGTTCCCACACAATGGATAGGGACCGTTCGCATTAGCGGCTAGTACCCTACTTTCTGATATCAATATAGACATTAAATAGTTGGACATTGATTAAAACAGTCCCGTGAGTGAGAACATTAAATTATTTCCATATCTCTACATAAGGGGTACAATGATAAATCAATCTAGTGACAAAATACGCTACAAAAAACGAATTGACAAAAACGTTTTTTTTTTTTCGACTTACGTTTTGTTATTAAATAATTGAAAAAAAACGAATATACAATTGAACGCCTTTTCTTATATTTACACAAATAAATGAAAAATTCATTAGCTGTAAATAGTTATTATTATTTAGTGTTAGAAAAGATTTTTTAGAAATTTCAGGCAAAAGGGGCTTTCCCAATATAATAACGCCAGTGTTCACAACTGGAGAGTTTCGCCACTTCGGAATACAGGAATTTTGTTTTTTTTTTTTAAATTCAGACAAAAAATTATCGCAAAATTTAGCAAAATATTGTAGTTGAAAATTTCTTTAGTATTCACCGTACCAAGAAGAGGAAAAATTCAAAATTCAAAAATTCCCTGATATACAATTTCGAATTCCTGCAATTACCATTAAGGTAATTTACTCAAAGTGGCCTTCAACATCATTTTGCGGGATGCTGAACTCAAGAAATAACACAAATAATTTGTCCGTAAATTGTATACGAGTAGTTAGGACAATTTATATATGGTTTCAAAGGACAAACATCCTCCAACTATAATCATTAAATTGTATTAAAAAAAAAAAACATCCCAAAATTTCTGAAAATAGGTGCAGTTTGAAAACCAATGAAAGCAATTTTGGACGTTGTACCTACAGTTGGAGGATTATTGTTTTTTGAAACCTTATATCCTTATACGAATGAAATTAAAAAATAAATCTTTAGCGGTATTTCTTGAGTAAGCAACGTGTGCATACTTTTAGGTGCTGACCGCTAATAAAAATGAACAAAATATACATATGTTTTAAAATTCATATAATTTAAAATTTAACTGCGCAAGGATATAAAAATGAACAATGCAAAGCGCACATTAACGACGGTATGATTAGATAATGCAGCCGGGAAAACGCTAGCAACAAGGCATTCGTGCCGTAGTTGTCATCAGGTTGTCGCAATAACGAATGTTTTCCTTTACCCATTAAATGCGCTATTGTCCTTATCGCCAGCCGACTGCAAGTTTCATAGAAATACCAACCGCAAGTATAAATTATGCACTCAAATAAATACCATCAGCAGCGGGAATACACGGACATTTGCAAGGGTTTTTTGTACAGTAACTCCAGACAGGACGCCCTGAAGGAAATAATTTTCCTCAAGGCCTATATCATCGTTGGGGATGTTGTGTGGAGGGTGTTTTAAAGGATAGGAAGGAGTGAACTTGGGTCTTGATGAGACCCATGCTGTAGGATGGAGGAAACAAAGAGGCGGGCAGATCATTCCACAGCCGATCTGTTGAACAAAATAACGAGTCGTAGAAGCGACCCGTTCTAATGTTACAAATGTCAACCGTGTGCAAATGTTGGGCGTACATTTGGCGTATTACCCGACTATGCACCAATGCCGAAGGGATCAATGATGTTAGTTCCTCAGAGCATCTTCCATTAAAATACCTGTAGAACAAGGACAGCGTTACCACCTGACGTCTGTGCTCCAAAGATTGCAATCCGTTTGTTAAGATGGGTGAATCTATCAAACGGACTGCCCGTTTCTGCACAGAGTCAAGGGTTTTTCAGATATTTAGGGACTTCCGACCAGAGATGGCTGCCAAATTCTACAGTGGGGCGCACTTGCGATTTGTACAGGCTCAGCAGTTGTGTACTATTATCTATGTAAGGGTGCGATCCGATAAGGCTATGGTGAAAGTTGCGCAGTTTTAAGCTCACACTTTGTGGCAAATATTAAAGCCGAGTCCTAAACCTCATTTATTTGAATATTTTTATAATAATAATAAATATTTTTTTATCTTTATTTTTTTATAACAACTTAATATCCTCACTGGCATTTCCCGTGATGGGGATTCCATTAATGTAATACTGGCTGTTGTGTACCCGGCCTTGATCAGAATTTAAAAAAAATAAAGTTGTAAATTCTTGCTTGTTGTTTGGGTTCCATAATTGATTTGACAGCGATATCTATCTCTATATTTATTTCATTCCAAAAATGTATTTTTTTCAAAATGCATTTAAAATAAAAAATATCTAAAGTAGGTACCTACCTGTGTTTTCAATTTTGAATGTATTCTACCCAAACAAACCTTCTTCTTTTGAATGTGGCTAACCAGAGTGGTATATCTGTGGGCTAACCTACATAAAACATGGAGGGTTCAATGTTTTTCTTTTCAGAGAAACCGGTTGAGTAATTGTCGAGAAAATCAAGGACAAACAGACAGACAGACAAACATTCATTTTTATATGTAGAGATTCAATCAAATTATTTGAATTTGAAAAAATTGCTAAAACAATCGTAATATGAGGTGTTTGAAGTGCAGTTGAGTGGTTTCTGTGTCAGTCTGTATCTGGTGTCGATATGTTTTCTATTTCAGATCTCCCTATGTAACGTATCCAGCTTTTTATTTGAGTTTGTAATGTATAAATGTTGTTGTGCTTTTTTAATGTTGTATTTTATGGAACTAGGTTTTGAATAAGGGGGTTTCAGCGACTTCTATATTTCAACTTCAAGGTTTGGGTAGGGTATTTCCAGTAATTTATATGATGCTGTTATAAGAATACTAGACAGTTCTTCTTCTATTAATTTCTTAAGTCAAGTTTTGCTCAACTTAATGCAATTATTGATTGAATTACTTTGTTTGATACTAAGTGGGAGTTTGTTGTATAATTTTGCCGCTAAAAATTCAGAGCTTCTTTGTCTAAAAGCTAATACACTATCAAAGAAATTACATAAAACTAACAAAGAGTATCTCAGAAGTTTTAATGAGGTAGTGACTTGATGAACATCAATATAATACAGTATAAAACGAGTTAACAAATCAACCAGTATGTAACTTTGTTCTCTTTGTTAATTCTCCATTTAAATAATGATTTAAAACTAACAAAGAAAATCCAGAAGCTTGAAAATAAAAAAAAGTAAGCTGGATTCTTCTTGCAAAGTTCCTCCTGGAAAGTGGAAACTCTAACCCCCTACTCCTATACACAACTGCCCACACAACCCCCCCGCATTGTGTGCGTCACAAAGGGTAGCCATTTCCTCACGTACGGAATACGTCTCCCTGAACTATTCCGTATTCCAAATATTTCAATATTCAGAGACCGGGGAACACTACGCCGCGGAATGTGTCCAAAGAATGCTTCAGACAAACGCAGTAGTCCTTAAATAACGAAATTACGAAATGGATGCATCTTGCAATGGAACTAAATAATGCAAACAATGGTGTAAAACAGGGGTGTCAAACTATTTCAGTTTCATCATGATTTTGAGAATTGATCGAAGATGCTCATCTGTAATTTTTTACGATTTATAGGTACCCACACAGATGCGTCGCTTGCATACAGGACGTTTTAAACTTATTTTACTAATTCGAACGAAAATTCCAGTGAAAACGAATAACTTTTTTTAAGGGTAAACGTAAGTTGATACGCGTTCACATATGGCGCTAATTTAAATATTTTAGAATAAAACTTATTACTTTTAAATATTGAGATGAATTGTTTGTTGGCGGGAGTACACACAAAATGCGAAATGGAATAAATTGTTATTGTAAGATTAAAGCTCAAGTCCTGTAAAAATACTGTATTTGTACAATAATATATCGTAATTTATAAGTTTCTTGAAGGTTTCTTTACCAACAATAACAACTTATTCCATTATTCCGTGTGTACAACAGCGAACAAACAATTCAATTCAACATTCAAAAACATTTGCATCTTTGAGCGTGTATTACGTTTGTTTACCCTTAATACCTATAATAAAAAGAACAGATTATACAACCTTTCGAATAATTGTAAAAACGTTTCGAAAATTCAAAATCGAAAAACGCACCCGCTTGTAAAACAAAAGGCTATTTCTTAGTGACGTTTCAAAAGGGGATCACTGTCGGAAGGGTGTGCATATACACCGATGTACTCAATCTTAAGTGTGTGCTGTTTGCGTCAAGTCTAATTGCGTGACCTTTACCAATCTTCATTATTGAAAACAGTTATTCAAACGAAAGTGAACTTCCAAAAGTTCTTGAAATACGGTCAGCTTGGATATTGAGATAATTGCTATGACTATTATGATTTTCATTGTAAAAGAACAGTAACACATTGTAAAAGAACAGTAACACATTGCAAATCGATTAAATCCATATGCATTAACGTAAATAGTTCCGTCCTGACTCCGCAAAGCGTGCGACGCACGACCTAGTCAAGTGTAAGCAAGTATCAAGCCACAGTTATTTAATACAAAGACACAATTGATTTCATTTGCCATTTAGAGTGCAAAAAAATATTTGGTGGTAGGTAACTTCCTCGAATGCTAGGAGCGCGGTATGGACAGGGCTATTGGTTTGTTAAATAGAGAATTTTCGTGGATTGAGTTCGTGAAAAAGCTTCGACACATTCACCAAGATGAAGCAAAAGATCGTAAAATGTAAAATTTAATCATTGAAGAAGATAATATTAACATAACCCAAATGAAACATGAAACCGAAAAAAAACAACATAAAATAAAAAGATATCAGTCGCATCTGGGACCCAGGACCTCTGTCTTTCCGGGACAACCGCATTACCAACTTAGCTAATGAGACCAGTTCAATTTATGTCATCTTCATCGATATCGTATCTCAAACTCAAGCTTTGTCAATATTGATCACATAAATTGAAATAATATTGTCAAGATGACAAAAATTGAACTGGTCTCATTAGCTATGTTGGTAAAGCGGTTGTCCCGTAAAGATAGAGGTCCTGGGTTTGAGTCCCAGATGCGACTGATTTTTATTATTAATATTAATATGATTAAAAATTCAAGAAATAGCTATTTTTAAAAGATATTTGATTAATAATTATATTTAATTGACTATTAACACTTTAATTACATTTATGGCGGTGATTACAAAGTTTTTTTTTTTCATTTATAATATCGCCACAAAGTGAATATGAATCTTTCGAAGATGTTAAAAAAGTTTTTATTTTTAAATATTATAAATACGCCATTTAACGAAAAATTACGTTTTGTACAAAGGTACCTACCTCACTAGATAGTAATCACCCTTTTATTCAGTCACTATTTCTAAAAGTGACATTTGCCTCCGTGGTATATCTATGCCGCCGCCTGCCGTTGTGCATTGTTTTATTTACCGTACCTAAAATTTCAACATCTGTAATACTACTAAGTATTAATAATTATTACGATATTATCTTAATAATAATGTAGTTGGCAACCTGCTTAATATTGATATTTTTAATGAATGTCATTCGCTGAATGACAGCTGGCAGCTGTCATCCGAGAGAACCGGAACCGCGATTAATTGAGAAGTTTTTAATGCTAGGGAAAAGTATAAGGATTTTTTTACGTAAAAATAACCGAATTTTGTTAAATTTATGTTCGAATAAAAAATATTTATGAAAATCGAGAAATATTTGATGGATCAAATCACTAGATGCATCGCGGACCGCACATGGTTCGCGAACCGTATCTTTGACAAGCCCGTTGTAGAGAGAAATTGATTTCGCTTTGGGTGAAATGAACAACAACGCCTCTAAAGGGGAGGGTATCCGCATGGATAAATATTTCGCTCATCAGAGGAGCAGGTGGAAATGCAAATCGACTGAGGTAGTAATAATGCGCCGGGAATTTGCAACGGAGTTATGATTGCATGCCAAGAGAGCTTATCAAACGGTCGATGAAGGATTCCACCGCAATGGACTTAATAATAGTATACCATTGTGTGAAGCTATCACTTTATGGTTATCCATTATAATTAAATGAAACAATAAAAATAAATAATATTGGAAACTTTTTGAGAAACACTAACCATAAATAAAATCATTCCGGTATATATTGCTGGTATTTATTTAAATAAAATACACTTTTTTAAAAACCCTATTCTACTTTTTATTTATGACCGTGACCGGTTTCGGCCTATGGCGACTATCTTCAGACTGGTACATTTATTACTTAAACTATGCGTTATATACAATTTTGGATATTTGATAACTAAGATAAAAAAATGTATTTTATTTAATCATTATAATGGAATTCCACCATGCATTAACAGTTTCAAAAATAGAAATATTGAAAAGCTACTATTTTTAATATCAGCTACAAACGCACTAGTAGTAGTAGGTTCATAAATAGGTACTATCTTACTTTAACTCATTAATTCATTATTATCAATTAATACTTACATATCGATAATTTTTTATTTCAAAAACAGAAATTCAAATTTTTAATATCAGCTACAAACGCACTAGTAGTAGTAGGTTCATAAATACGTACTATCTTACTTTAACTCATTAATTCATTATTATCAATTAATACTTACATATCGATAATTTTTTATTTAAAAAAAATGCATATTTAAAATATGCATTCATCTCATTTAATACCATTTATATATATATATAATATTAATATATGTACCTTATTCTTGTTTTTCCGCGTTAATAATAATAATTGGATGATTTATATAGCGCCGTTTTTGTGAAAAATCACCTCAAGGGCACCGTACAAATATTACTTCCTATTCTTAATCTAATTATGCACAAACAGATACAGAAAAAAATAAATGAATTTAAAAATATACTTAATATTCACCACTTTATAAATGAATACTATAATATAATATTCCTGACGATGAAAACATCGCTTTCGAAACATGTAGATTTCAATGTATATTTATAAAGTGGTGAATACTAAGTATATTTTTAAATTCATTTTTATTAATAATGACGCCACAAAGTGAATACCAATCTTTTGAAGAAATTACAGAAAAACATACTTACCTGGCATGTCGCTTCAGATGAACACAGTTTTATTAGAAATTTTAGAAAATTTAAACTTGGAGATTATATGATTTTTACAGTTGCTATTTCATCTTCCTTTTCTATTGATGTTACATTTATTAGAAGATTAGTGGCAAAAGAAGAGTTGGTATTTATTTGAAATAATTATAATTTTTAGGACTGGAGAATATTGTTATTGTATTGTTACACCTGTCGTGTTTACACTATAATCTGTTTAACGGTTTATTTCTTTTCATCAGTATTATATCAACATAATTCCCAAAAACGCCAGAACACTGTACTCGACCATCAATTATCTTACTTTTCCTATGCTTAAAATTTTAAGAATAATCTACAAACAGTGTATTCACAACATTTTTCTCTTGTAAAACGTTGTTGTGTATTTCTATTTATCTGAATGTTTCGAGCCTGTACAGTTATTTTCCTGTTGTATTAGTAAATTATTTTTTTTATTGATATTTTCCTTGAATATAAAACCTAATTATATGTAGGAATAATTAACGATCCCATAATGAGTTGAATTGATAACTCGTGGGATTGAAACATCGAGGTATGTCTTACTTGAAATAAAGAAAAAATTAAATGCTCTTGCGAAGTCGAAATTAGATAAGATTGTGCGTGAGACGAAGTAAGACTGTATAAAATACATTAATTTATGTATGTTAAATTTAAATAAAGAAAAATGAATTTAAAGAATGATAAATTGCAACAAATGTGGCCGCATTCCTTCGTCGAGTTAAATAAATAAAACTGCCAAAAGTATCTGAACCGGAAGCTGCGGAAAAAGGAAGTTAAACATTTGTTTCGCAAAACGTCAGGGGTAGAATAAGAAATGATTTAGTACGATCACAACAGCCGGGGGTTGTTTAAATATAAACACCCTGCAATTGTGCTAACAGGCGATAACGGCATGCATTTATCATCCCTTATTCTGTTTATCCCTGAAAAATATACGAAAGGAAGGTATCCAGCAAATCATTTTTAGTTGAATTGTTTTTGTCTGAATTCCGTCGAATCGTAAATAATGTGTTTTTAACTTTAATGTCGATAAAAGTTCATTATTCAAAACAAATAAATCTGAGTAGAAAGGTCTTATTTAAATATTTATCTTCGTTAATTAATAATGCCGAAATGATACAAGCTGATAAATATCATAATAGCTGATGATAGTACCAGTACCAAATAAATGCCCGTCGGCTTAAAAAAATGAGGTTTTCAAACGATATTGGGAAAAGAAGAATTATCGAGTCTTTCTTCTAGGGGTTCTTTGGAAAAGTTAACACATTGTCATTTAATACTCTTCTTTCTCCCTTATATAAAATCATAATCATAACATATTATACTATATCGTCAAATTCAATTCCTCGACAAACGGGTACCATTGTGTAGATACCGCAAGGCGAAATTCAATGTGAATGTGTTGTTTTAAACATGCAATTATCAATTTTCATTACAACTGTAAAGCCATTGATGTGAGAACAATTAAACAAGTCACTCAAATAGTGTCAGGACGAAATTAGAGACATGAATTTATTAATATGGAAATCGGCTAAAACCAAACCACATATCAAATCCAACACCTAAACATGAAGAAACAAACTCGCCAAGAAATCTGCAAAACTTCTTCACCTTTTATGTATCCAAGTATTTATCTCTTCGCTGAATTTAAAGGTGCATTCTATATTGCGATGTTTGATTGGAATTAGAGCGGAAGTTTATTTGAAAATAAACTCCCTACCACAGACCCGAAAATGCATGCTTGCACTTGACATGATAAATGATGTACTCCTCGTACACTGCACCGAGTTTATCGCAGCTTCGTGAATTTAATTCGTCAAAGCGTCCCTCATTCAGTGCATTTAAAAAAACATTGCATTTCCAAACTGCGCAAATAATTTGACAGAACTGAAAAATGGCGGACTGGAGTTTCCAGTACTAGCGCAGGAGTGGAATCATTATTATTCGAGTCCGTTCGTTTAGCCGTGTATTTAGTTATGCGAGACTTTTTGCATTTGAAAGGATAGTATCTCTCGTAGTTTAAATTGAGGTAAACTTCAAAGGAACTGCTGTTCCATTATTTATTTTTTATTTCGAATAAGACATACCTACAACGATGTTGCACTCACATGAGTTATCAATTCAACCAATTATGGGACTGTTAAATATTACTACATAATATTAGAGATTAAAGAGTTTTCAAGACAAATATGTATAAGAAAATAAAATAAAACAAAAAAATATATATGTAAACAACAGGAAATTAACATACATAAATTTACAGGCTCGAAACATATACAATACATAGAAAGTTTGAGAGGACGGTTATCAGAAGAGAGTTGGTACATATAATAAATGTTTTTCCATATAGCTTTAAAAAATAAGATTTCAGAACATCATTTCGAGATTTGTTCGAAGCGCACAAATGTCTTAATTCCGCAGGTAACTTGTTATAGCTGGTGTAGGCAATGTATTCCAAGTGTATTTTTGATATGTGTAGTTTGTGGTGTTGTCGTGTATGATATTGGTGAACGTCGGGATTATAGTTTAGTTTTATATTTGTGTGAATCATTTTTTAAATAGTGTTCTAGTAATCTTAGTAGCTAGTAATAACCTTAAACGGTAATACTAGTGCATGCCGGAAAATATTTTTAAAGGGTGTATTCCAAAAGCAAGCCAAAAATGTTACGCAGGGCCCTGTTTTGA
This sequence comes from Halesus radiatus, assembly GCA_022606495.2. NCBI lineage: Eukaryota > Metazoa > Arthropoda > Insecta > Trichoptera > Limnephilidae > Halesus > Halesus radiatus. The sequence continues at coordinate 179,785 of JAHDVE020004745.1, read as the reverse complement.
ATTATTTGCACTACAGATATCATTTTGTTGGTAGCGAAACCCCAGACGCTCGAAAGATAGACCGAGTGGGAATGAATCATAGAATAGTATAATGATCGCAGTATAGAGGTGGGAAGCAATCCACGTAATCTATACATTACACCGGTCACCGGACAAATCTTTGTTTTTACATGGTCAATATGGTGTTTTCATGTGAGCCGTGAGTCAATCAAATACTTCGCGACATCTGCTTTTTCGTTTTGTTTTATTTTGACCCCGCCTATTTCCGAATAGCATATAATATGTATGTTTAATGTTAGGACTAAGTTTATTAATTCTCACCCAATCGGCCAAATGAGCCATCCCTTTCCATGTCGTTTATATTAGTATTATGGTGAAGTGAACCCTTCATTCCCCATTTTGTTATATCATTAATGTAGATCAAAAATTATAATGGCCCCAGAAGCGAGACCTGTGGTACACCACACGTTATCATTCTAAGATCATTTGTTTCTTTTCCCTCACTGACCTCAAGATTCCTAACCACCCCTGATATCCCTTTCCTTCCCAGAACTTTCTCTTCTTCGTTTCCTTAAAAAGACCCTCGACACAGCATCCCTAAAGATGAAATAGGCCCTGAAGGAAATTATTTTTCTCAGAACCTCCTTGTGTGGATCAGATGGAACTCCTGTGCGGTATTTAAATACAAAATAATAAAAACCCGTTGTTAAGAGTCCCGCCACTCAAAACTCCACTGGAATCTGTCATTTTTTTAAAAAGATAAGAAGTATTTGCAACAGGTCTATCAGCGTTGTGTTGTCTCTTCACCAGCTTCAAAAATAGGAACTAACTGCTTTGGAAGAGAAAACGTAAATGTTATCGTATGCAATATATCTATATTGTGCCTTGGGGGGAAAGTCAGAGTTTTTTAGAATCATTTAATAGTAACTTCGTTTATTTATCAGTCTTGACGTGAAACCGATAGAGAGACTCATCTGGTCCTCAAAGGGGTTCGGGAAAGTGGAGGGTGCCCTCGACTGGGTCGATCAGCGGTACCTATGCCTATAGTTAATATTTGAGAAACCTGAAGTATCTAGTGTATTCTCTGTCAATGCCCGCAGCAGACTGAAGAAAATCAATACAAGGTCAATTCACGTCTTCTGGATATTAATTTAATCAGCAAACATTTAACCCGTGACCTTTTGTCTCCTCTGGTAGATGTAGATGGGATCTTACTCGTTAGCTCACGTGGACCTCCTACTCAATATGGATTTCGTTATTTCGTATCTCTTGATATTTGAAGGAGGATTTCCTATTAGCTAGAACAATAACATGATTGAGGAAAAAAATGGTACAACGTTATATTCTTATTTCGTATTGTGCGCTCATTAGTGAAATAAGTCCGTGTTCGTGAAAATCTAAAGGGAAAATTCTGCTTTATTAGGCTGAAAACGTACCAAGGAACCGTCTTATCACTTATTGAATACCTTAAGTGATCATTAATATACGAGTATTTTACTCGTATTTTGTTAAATACTAGCTTATAATAAACCAAATTGAAAAATATGAAAAAAAAACAATATGGCGTCTTGTTTCTTTAATAGTAGAATGAACATTTCAAAGTTCTGTAACTGCTAGTGTGAATGTCGTAGCGAGGTGAAAATAGTTGCGCGGAACCATGCATTCAAGACAGAAAAGCTGTGCATATATCAAGACGCTGGAGATCATCGGTCGGGAGATTTTGTTACTTATATACAGTAATTGCAGATTGCACACCGCACACATGCACGTTTGAGGCCCGAGCGTGTTTTTAGTTTTTTATCACCTGTATCACCTGCTGAGACTCCAGAATAGACACCTGTCTCTTTACCGTTGTTCAATTAACTCTATAGCCGCCTTCACACAGGCCCTTTTTTTTAAACATGTGGGAAGGGATCTAAAAACGGACTTGACTTAATGAAAGGACAGTCAAGACGGCCGAGCTTTTCGACGCGGTGGCTTCAGATAGAACGCTTGAAAACTGTATTCTGTAGGCACTAGAAGTCTTGGATTGTTTTGTTCATGAAGCAGCGTCAAGTCGATTGGTACACTTTCATTGACAAAAACTTATAAGTTTCAATATTTCAGCATGCTGAAGCTTATAAACCTCATTGTTATATATTTCTAATTACTGAATATAATATTAACAACTCTCAAAATGAAACATGAAACCGAAAAGACACAGAAAGGGGTAACGCTAATAGCTGGGACTTGAACCCAGGACCTCATGGTCTATCCGGGACCTTGCGTTACGAGTATATCCGTTGTCATTATTATCGGTATCATACTTCGATTTCTAAGAAATGTCAATGTCATTTTCAATTAATTTCCATATATTATTTGGCTGCTAACTTTATATTATGTCTACAAGATCCTACCCGAATTTTGTTTGTAATCTTTAGATAGTGTCTCGGATATGCCTATCCGGTATTTAATTATATGGGACATCTAATAAATTTATTTTCACATTAATAACTACATTTAGAATATTATTATTAAGAATTTTAATTATAATAAGTATTATAAGTTTACTTATTACGCATTGTTATTTTCTTGGTTTTATTTATATTAAGAATTCATTTTTAAATTTCTAATATATTTCTTAAAATTTAATAATTACATTAATTATTTTAATTTTTTTAATATTTTAAATTTGTCTATTTGATTATTATTTGATTAACTTGATCTTGTCATTATTTTTTAGTATATTGCTTATCCTGATGAGGGAAGCTTTGTTTCTGAAACATGTAGATATTTATATATTAAAAACGGTGCTGTTAACAAAATTCTTATTAATTATATAATGTTAATAATTCAAATTGGGAATATGAGATCAATAAAAATGACCGAATGTAACTTACTAGGTCTTAATAGCTCAATTGGTAGAGACGTAGGTTCAAGTCCCAGTTGCGACTGCTATCTTTTTTAAATTTATGTGTCTTTATCCGGTTCATGTTTGTATTAAGAGTTGTTAATATTATCTTCTTCAACGATTAAAGAATTATTTACGTTCAAGAGGCTAAAACGCATTGTGTCGTACAGCGAAGAGTGCAAGCCTCATCATGAAATATTATTGTTTTATCGAAACTAATAATAAAATCAGTCATCCGCATTAATAGCAGCCACTAGTCGAAAACAAAACATCCACAAGTTCCAGATTAAATTGGCTGCGCTCGAGCTATCGCGATTAATTTGCACGCCCTTCTGCACTTCGCTTTCGTTCCGAGCGGAAAGAAAACCGCTACCAAGACTACATAATCGTATATAATTTATCAGCAAAGTTTTAGTTTCTAAATCAAGCTGTGCTGCTGCAAAGACAGAGGTCAATCTCGAGGTTCATCCTCTCCTCCGCTCGCGGGCCCCGGGCTGTTTGTCACGGCACAACAGCGTCGGGCCCTCTGTACGAATCTACACTGTATATGTCTCGGCTGTCGGCACTCTCTGAGCCGGCGGAGGACAGATAAGGCATGGTGAAAGGCTTTGATGCGAGGGCTAATTAAGACGAGAGTGTTGGATTGAAGTGTATGAACTTTGGATAAATCTCAAGTTCAAATTAGATTCATGCAGACATAGGTGCTCACACATAGATATGCGCAGTAAGTGCACCTGAAAAAACACCAAGTCACTTCGAAAAAATTAAATGCCACAAAACTGAATTAACGCACACCCTATGATTTACGCATACTCTTCTTTTGATCAGATTTTTTACGTAACCTAAAGCAAGTGTTTGATTCAGTTGATCGTGTCATGTCTAGAATGAGCTAATTATGAATGTAAGTAAGTCTAAAGTCATGGTGTGTCAAGAGAGAGTACGAAAACAGTATGCAATATAATTGTGAATGATGAATACTGATAGGAATATTGAAAGAAGGGTAAATGCGGAAAACTCCATTAACGGAGAACTGAACGCGGTTGGTGCAAACAAAAAGTTGTCCAAAGAAGCGAAACTACCAGTCCACAATGGAGTGCTGATACTAACCGTGAGGTATGGCAGTGAGGCATGGAACTGGCAGAGGAAGGATGAAAGCAGACTGAATGTTGTAGAAATGAGATCTCTGAGATGAATGTGTGGTAAAACCATGTATGATCGTGTGAAAAATGTTGAGATTCGTAAAGAATGCAAGGCTGATGTATGCGTAATGAGCAAGATTAAGAAAGGTGCGCTTAGATGGTTCGGGCATGGAGAGCAAATGAACGAAGAAAGGGGTATAAGGAGAATATATGACGCGAATGTGAATGGAAGAAGAAGCCGGGGACGTCCGAGGAAGACATGGCACGATCAAGTTATTCAAATACTTGAGTCCGGCCATATCAGAAGTTGGAATAACAGAAGAGAATGTATGAGACGTTGGATGAATGTGAATGAAGCAAGAAGTGTATGCGAAGATTGAGTTATTTGACGATCCGTCCTCGCTGCTTACACCTGCGGAGAAACGGCGTGATGTTCAGTTAGTTAGTTAGGGTCACGTCTTCCAGGGGCGTCCCAGGGTTCTTCCGTCAACTTGCCGCTCCAAAAAAATTTAAACACTCCTTTTTATTTTGTTCACTACGTTCACATCTATCTGCCCAGCAATATTTCGGATACCTATCTCCATTTGCAATATGTTCGTACCTTTGGGTTTTACTATGCGTTATATTTCTATCTCTCTTTTGATCCATTTGTAATTTTAATGTTAGTTTAAAAAAAATCATTTCTAATCACAAGTAACCTTATTTCTAAATCTTATTTTGATAACACGTCCCATTTCTTGGATATCTTAATCTGTTCTAAAGACCTATTCAAGTATGAACACAATGAATAGGGAATAAATCACTCTGCACAAAACTGTATTAAGGCGTCATTATTAAGTCATCAAAGCTCTGCAAGTAGACCAACAGTAGCGCATTATCGATTGTAGCCGTTGTTTGAATCTCTAAATAAATTTGACAGACACTTGGAGCTTGGGGCAGGTTTAGCTAGTTATCTCAGCTAATGGACCACATGCAGCCACAGTCCCGGGCTACTGTCATTAGTCTGCCGTTAATATGCCAATACAATACATAATTACATCGACAAGGAGATGAATACAGATGTTTTCGAGAAGCCGAGAAGTTGTTAGTTTTTAATCAATCGAAACATTTATTAAACGGACGTAGATTATATAGCTTACTTCTGAGTATTTATTATGCATTTTAAAAAGCATGGATGATCTAAGACGTTATTTTTAAATGCACCAGACGGATTGAGAATAAATTGAAGTTATTTTAAGCACTTCATAATGCATTGGATCATTAGACTAGTGTTTCTATCCTATAATGTGTATTTGAATTGAATTTCTTGAAATAATTACCGAAATACTTTTATTTAAATTCCATCAATTCTTTCAGTTCTTTCAATTCTTTAACTATTTTAATTACTGGATTAATATCACACCAACTATATAATACCTATATTCATCAATATGGTAACTCCGCCCTCCATAACCACATAAAATAAATTATGTTGTAAATAAATAAAAAATCAAACTTTGTTTTAACCACTTTTTGTTTTTAACGCCGACCGGTTTCCGAACAACCATTCTATCATCAGGGGAAAATATATACTTAAAAACATTACAAAATTATGGCAGAACATATATATTAGGTGTTACAGTGGGGATGGGGGCGTGAGTACGGATTAATAAAGAGTGTGGAAGAGATAGATATTAAGGGAGGAGTGAAAGGAAACATTTGAAATGGGCCTGTAAGACAGGTTTTTTTATTGTTAATAATAGACTGATTATTATTAAAGGATTTCTTAATTTCCAAGGCTTATAAATTATCTACTATACAATAAAAAAATTACCCAAACAAACCTTATTCTTTTGAATATGTAATCTGTGGCTAACCGGAGCGGTATATCTACGGGCTAACCTCAATTTCAAACGAATTTTAAAACGTTAAAGCAACAGTTTTAAATATTGGATTTCATTCAAACTACTATCTAAACCTTCCCGTCACTAATAAGAATAAACTGTCCTATTTTCAGCGAAATCGGTCGAGTAATGTTCGAGAAAATCGAGGACAGATAGACAAACATTCATTATTTTACATAAAAAGACTTTTTAAATAATCGCTTAGGCCCAAGCGTTATTTATATTAGCGGTCTCCCTCTCACTTCGGTATTAACATATCTCTTTTTCAAACAATGTTCAGTTGACGTTCGGAGGGTATTGCTAGGTGTGAAAAAAATCTGTGATGTCATGGCTTCAATTTGAAAATAATAAGCCAAGCGTTTGAAATACCAAACATAATAAACACCGGGAACTGAATTGAGGTCACAAACTGGTAAAGAAAGGAGAAACACACAATGGCACTGGAAATAGAAAAAAAAACACAAAACATCGACAGAACAACGGGGCGAGCTGACTGCTGGGCACAAAACAAACCGCGCTCACTGTTAGTAGCAGTACTGGAGTCTCTTCCATAGGACAAAAAATACTATCAATTAGTATCAAATAACGCGAATGTTCCGAGGACAGGACGGAGTTGCGGAACACGCGATGAGGGACAATCAGTGAACGCATCGCCAGCAAAAACAATGGATGCATAGACTGGAAAGAGGAAAACTAAAAATAAAACATTGTTAAATAAATAATTCCGATATATTTTTATAATGCCAGTGTCTGCTACATCAGAGATCATGTGCCGGTTGCATGAATTCGTTATCAATAAAGAACCTAATAATAAGATTAACAATTTATTCAAATGTATTACGAGACCTAAGAAATACTCTCCGAGAGATGTTGAGATAATGAAATAACTAAAGAGTATACTCGTGGGAGATCCCATGCACTATTTTATGCTCCGAAATCGAAAACGTCTGTTTACCAGAACACGCGAATCAGCAGAGCAACTCAACTGTTCAACGAAGGTTCATTGACCGTTGACATTATCAATATCACTTAAAGCTAGTTTTGCAACTATCTTTTAACTCATGTCACAAAATAGTTATAAAACTGCCCCAATGACTTTTTTATACTTTTCCTATCAACCGTTCACTTCTTTCATATTGTATACAAATGTTAACTTACTTGTACTGTTTGTTATTCCGAATACTTATCTGTGTATATTTCTTACCATTTCTCATTTACCGTATTCTATTTCTGTAATCTCTATAATATATTGGTTGTACAACTGTTTTATGGAGACAATGAAAATATATATATATATATATTTATAAAATAAAGCATGCAAATCGATAGAAAAAATGCATTTATCTTGAGGCAGAAGTGCTGCATTTTCGATATTCTATTGCAATTTATAGCTTAGAATTAAGTAACATTTTTATAAGAATTTTGTTGAAATATGTCAGTGTCAAAGGCACAGATCACGGTTTGTACAGTGACTACGAATTCGTTATTAAATATTCCTAACTCACTCCCGGAGTTTGTTACGGTTCTTTCTCTCGTCGAGCAGATTATGGAGATCTGAAAAGCGTGATATTATCAGGGTTTAGAGTGCACCAGATATGTATTCACGATCGCAATAATTGAAAAGTACGATAGATAAGCCAAAGCCAGTCAGCCGAACAGATAGTGACTATGCCTACAACATATTATTACATTTTCCTATCGGCATAGCCGAACACATGGTAACTGGCAACCGTGTACGCGATACGGTGTTATTACATGAGGTATATTAGGTACAGGCGGGTGTTATTGAACGTCTCTACTAGCAGCGAGCTGCGAGGAACGCAACGCCCACCGCTGGACATTGTTTGCAACTTGCGCGGTGTTCGGGGAATTAATGGAGTGTGATGATGCGAGATGTTCAATGAACCAGAACATAAAGCTGATTCTGTACTTTTAGATTAAGTGCTCGAACGAGTGCACTCAAAATTTACGATTTAGGCACGTAATACTCGGTATTAAAGTTTTATACTTATCACGAAAATTCATCCTCGTACTACCTTCGAAATTTTTAAATCAAAACTAGACTCTGCCTTTTTTGGAACCATCGAATAGAAAGGTTCCTCGTCAGTTTAAATCCTGCGTATTTTCATAAGTAAATCATCACAAACAAAATTACTTTGTGTCCAATGATGGACACAGACAAAATGACCGCTGAAATTTCAGTATCATCAGATGACGTTCAAGATTGGAAAAAAGACATAGATGTCGTCTAAAAAAATTGTGGCGTATCTGGTATCGCTTGGAATTAATAAAAACCCAATTACAATTCGAATATGCATATGTATTTTGAAAACAGATATTTTATTTAAAAATAAAAACGATACAAAAAGCATTACAATAATATACTTATGTATTCACTAGTAAAAAAAGAAGAGAAGGAAACTAACGGATTTTAAGAGAAGGAACATTGAGTAGTTTTGACTCATTTGAACAAGAAATAATGCAATATGTAGGTCCGCGATTGACCAAAAATACCTTCGCGATCGACCAGTAGATCGCGATCAACGCACTGGCAATCCCTGCTATATATATATCAATGAACCCGCGACCTCTGGATTCGTAGTCGGGGATCGTAACCACTCGACGACGGAGGCCGTCAAAATAAATAATATGGAAAAATATAAAGAATCACACCACGTAATAAATATGACGTAATGGTTGGATAAATTCATTGAATTAAATTACTACCGGTTGTCGGTCCGTAGCCCGTAGTAACGGACGTGTCTAAACGATACCATGTAATTATGTCATTACGTCGAAAATTGTGAGTGAAATATAGTTTCAGTACGTAGTCCATTTTAAAATATATACTCCAACGGCAGGGGACCAAATTATCATTGCAAATCGACAAATGAACATGTTTTGGCGCAGTGTTTGTTGTTTTGAAATCAACAAATGTTGAGATATTGATGCGATGTTGTGGAACGTTGTGTAATATGTAATGATAATGATGATTGATTAATAATCTAACTAACTTATAACAACAGTGTTCGTTAGGGAAACACATTAGTCGGAGGGGGCTGGAGCCATCACATTGATATTAGATCTGATGTAACTGGGAACAGAGGGTTCTGATCGTACTCGCATATCGATTTTGAGCCTTCAATTCTGTTTTTATACTCGGCCAAAAAATATGTAATTATTTTTTTTAATAATTAACGCCTTTCGGCTTTTACATAGTATAATATAAAGTACAAGACATAGACCATAATGTTAAAAACGTGTAAGCAATAAAGAGCCCTTATGAGCGTGTATTATAACAGAGGTAAAATTCAAGAATGTTTGTAAATAACAAAGCAAGAATAAACGTCTATTGAAAGCATATAAAAATTGGGAGTGATGAAAGAAAAAACAAAGTTAACAATAACATCAATAATAATAATAACGTTTTATTATCACCCTTTTTTAAAAAAACAAAATAACAAATAATGATATCCTTACTGGGATTTCCCGTGCCGAGGATTTGATTTAAAAAATATGGAATTAAACTATATTAAATTGAGGTGATTGATAAAATAAAAAAAAATTGTAAGGTGAGTTGTGTTAAATGCAGTTGAGTGGTTTCGGTGTTAGGCTGCTCTCTGACGGTCCGGTGAGGAATGAACATTTCACTCGTTACTGCAGGCACTGCACAGAAAAGTCAAGTTTGCTAAAGTAAGGTAACGGTTTGCAACGCAGTCCATTGTGGGACTTTTCTGCGCAGTGTCTCCAGTAGCGAGTGAAATGTGCATTCCTCGCCGGACCGTCAGAGAGCAGCCTTAGTTTGTATTGGTGTTAATATTTTTTTAATTCAGATCTCCCTATGTGACGTATCCAGCGCTTTATTTGATTATTAATTTTATTTTTTTGGTGTGATTTTTAAAGGAAAGTGGGATTTTGTTTTAGAGTTTAGTACCATAGTATTTGTCCAATGTGTTTTTGACTGTGAGATCTAGTGTTTCTAATATGTGTGTTTGTTGTTATTTCTTGTTTATTGTATTTATGAGTGTAAAATAGTATTGCTTCAGAATAAAATTGTTTCATTGATAATAATATTATTAATTAAATGGTTTATAATAATTCTATACATCATACATTAATTACTAAATACAGCATTACAATAGGTGGAAATATTTGTATAACATTTTGTAGAAAAGAATAAATTTACAGAAGAACATCCACAGTGAGTAAGTATATCAGGAGTAGATAAATGAGTTCGTGAGTACACGTTTGTATTGTAACAGCGATACATTTCATATATCTGTGATATGCGCATGTACGAGTATATTACCAAAGTTTTGAATTCTATGCAACGGAATGTTAGATTGTGCGGCCGCTGCAGTATTGTTGCAATAGAACGGATATATAATATGGGTACTTTCGTAGAAAGCCGTTTTACCAACAGCCATGTAGCTCCGATGGATTATAAGGCAAACTTGTGTTATAATTTTACCATACTATTTACAACGCGCTATTCAAATTACGTGCTAAAAAAACGTATTAATACTGGTCGAGAGCGAGTCCGAAATGAATCGCATACGTGTGTTTTGAATTCAGCGTCCATGGGACTTTCTGTTCTAATAAATAGTTCATATAATCCCATACTCATGGCCCTTCAGTGGCAAACCGTGGAAGCGTGCAAACCTTTAGAAATCTATTAGCTGCCCGGGTGCGCAGCGACTATGAAATTTGTGGACACCAAATTTGTACGGATTAGTATTTTTCAAAAATATATTTTTTTGTGTTCATTGTGCTTCAGGTTGTTATTAGAATAAGTTAATTTCTGAAGATGTTATTGTGATTGTCGTATTTTAAACATTTTTTTTATAATCTACGACATTATATTCATTAGTCACAGTCACAGTCACAGTCACTGGTTGGAATACTTAAAAAGCCAACACAAAAGCATTGTCGAATTCAGTAGTTTAATGGGGTTCAACTCATAGAGCTGATTACAATATCGATTTAACAAACCACAAAATTAAAAGAAAGGCATTGGCAGTAATAAAATATACAGTTTTTCCTACACAACTGAAATGAATATAAAATAGCATATTTGCACTTCGCTTCGGAACACTATTATTATCAACCCGGGAGAACACACCATAGATAAAAAAAAACTTTACTGGAAATGATGTTAACTACTATGTTTAGTAGTTAGTTTACTCTGGAGAGCCAGATACTTTCTAATCTTCCTTTTCACATCCTCATTCCTCTGCTCTATTTCCCCACGCTTCACAACATTCCAAAACTTGGGGTGCCAAAGTTCCATTGGTTACAGAAAGTAAGTCTAGTATGCGGTGTCACATACATAAAACTATAAAGTTGTAAAACCATCCAAAAATTCAACACGCACGCTAACAATTTTTGCTAAAATCAAATTTTTACGTAATGAGAATTGTTCATGTGTAACATATTAAAAAATGTTTTTTTTTTCAAGGTTTGTACCATGATGAGAATTTCGATAAAAAATTTATGATATTTCAATTAATACCGATTTCGCGCTGAGTAATCAAAGGGCCTTGTAAAGCTCGCGGACGCATACGTATTAAGCATTTTTATTACGCGAATCGAAAACATCCGTGTAACCCACTCATGGCTGAATGACTTGGGTAAACTAATAACATGACCCAAACATCCCCGGCAACCCCCCGAAACCACCCTCAAAGCCTCCCAAATATAGCCTCAACCCTCCCGGCACTCTCATGCGGCTCGCCGAGTGGACGGGTAAATATTATCCCGGCTATATACGAATCGTCGAATAATTTATTTTTTTCTGGTCACGTGAAACCTTTAAAACCTTCCGAACGTTTTTGTTAACAGTGCCAAGTGGAAGATTATTATTTTATAGTAAATAACACATACGTGATATTTGTTTTCTCTACTTTTCCGATTTGGCAAATTTGGGCTTTGTTTGTACAGAAATATTTTCAGATTCTCAGTACTGGTCATATGATGTTCACACATTATTTCATAATTCCATTTATTATTTCCGTATATTTGGGACTCTAGGCATTTAGAAATCCTTTGAAAAATCTTGACAGAAACCAAGTCTTTTATAACAGTTATAGATGTTAATGGTAGATCAGAAATTTGGTTGTGCAAATTGCCATTTAAATGTGTTAATGAGGACGGAATATATATCGCAGTTTAATACCACTTTAGGTTTTATTACGATTAATATTAACACTTACGTATTAATACAGAATATTCAATGAATGTGGAAGCGAATGCAGGAACACTATTGAAGATGTTTATTCACCGGCAACCAGGAAGGAATGATCTTCTTGCCACTAGCTCGGATCGTCGCGGTGTTTATATTGAATTCTAATTTGGTTCTGTCATTGGATGACGCGTCGCCAGTAGCGAGCATGCCAGGTGCTGATGCAGTATCTACATCTTTACAAGTTTACAAATTATGCGAGTTTTTACTTTAAAATAATAACTGTATAATACTAATAAGATTGTAAAAAGAAAACCATGTTTATATTAATAATTTTTTTGTTGCGAGAAAAAACGTTAAATAAAATTTTTAAGTTAAATAATAAAAAGAAAACGAAAAAAAGAAAATGGGGAAAATATACAATTGTGTGCTTAGAGAGATTACATTTATGACAATATAAATAAAATAAAAATGAACTCAATAAAGTTAGAAAGAGGAAGAGAAATAAGGTGAGTGGAGCCGGAACTTTGAGGTTGTGTGAACAGAAAAGCCTCTATAGATAAGCTCGAAAGTGGTGTATTTAAGAACAGGGTGGGTGGGAAATTAAGAGATTCAAAATTTATTTTTTTAATAGCAAAACATGAAAAACAGACATTTCCGGGTTACAAATAACCTGGCCATACTTAAACAGCTACTATTACCATTATCATAAGCGGAAGATGTTGATTGTACAATGATGGAGGATTTAGCCAGTCGAGAAATTGAACCCCCGACGCCTGGGTCGCATGAACAAAACAATAATGTGTACGAAATTATACGGAATGACAAGAATTAAAATACATTTTTTGCATGTCTCTTAAAACCTTTAAGGTTTGCGTTGAAAATATCAAGAGATATATTATTTAGCAGCTTCATACCCCTTGTCATGCTGTGCTGAACTAACACTTCTGTTCTACCATGTGGTATGCATATCAGATCATGGTGCCGCCCCTGGCAGTAGTTGTTTGGTGCAAACAGCTTATGGCATTCCAGGAGCTATAATTTTATACACCGTTACTGCAGGGGCCCCACTGCTTTCGGCTTCATTAATCCCACAATCATAATATACCGTGATTTTCACAGATCGCCGATAGTTCTATTATAAAATACATCGCGATTCAGGTATTTTTTTGTTAATTTAAAGATTGCAGTTTTAAATTATGATTGCGCAATAAAAACAGTGAGATTAAATACGATTCTAGTGGATGGCAAGTTCTTCCAGGAATTGGAGTCCGCAATGCAGTCGTAACATCTTCCTGCAATATTAATATGATCATTCCCGTACGTGACGTTATTACGGACGCTTTTTAGTGGAATATGTGAAGAAATATTACTAACGCAGTCGCGTTTTTAACCTACAAACAAATGCGATGCAATGAGAATTCTCTAAATTTTTAATGGGGCGATTATACAAGCATAAATATAAGGAGTATGAAAATAATTAAATCTATTATATAAGGAAGAATGTCCCGAGCAGGCGGTGTTTGTTTGTTTTGTACACAAATCTACAGTTTTATTCCGAGCTTTATGAAATTTTGCACATTTGGCTTTCGAAACAAGAGTCACTGTCTACATGAGATTTCGAAAAACCAACCCCTTCCCCCTCTCCCAACCCTCAAAAAAAATGTTGGTTCTTCTTGATGAAATTTTGCACTTTGAAGTTCAAAATAATAGGAAAATTACTGGGTAAGAGTAGGGGTAGGGGTAACTCAAAAAATACTACGAATGATTTATCTGTAAATTTTATCCGAGTAATCGGGAAAATGTATAAGGTTTCAAAAGACAATAATCCTCAAACAGCAATCTTTAAATTATATATGAAATACGTACTGGAATTTCAGATAAAACGTTCTTAATTGCTTTCCCTAGTTTCAAGCTGCACCTCTTTCAGACATTTTGGAATGTATTTGATAGAATTTAGTAATTACAGTTTGAGGATTTTTGTCTTTTGAAACCTTACACATTTTCCTAACTACTCGTATATAATTTACGGATAAATAATTTGTGATATTGCTTGTGTAAGCAACCTGCAAAGTGATTATTAGGACCATTTTTTATTGCTGGCCCTTAAGTGAAAACCATAATTTTCACAAACCATTGATACTGTTAAAAATGTGTGGAAGATTTAATGTTTCTGATTCTGATCATCTTATTAAAAATGTGTAATTTTTATATTTTCATTCCGAGTTATTGATTTTCAAAACCATCTATAACTGCACATTCCTAAACGGTTCGAAACTGGCTACGTCATTAAAATGTAGAGAACGCTACTAGCTGGTAAGGCAACCGACACCGACGCGACGACGTTGGGCGACGTGACAACGCATGTCAACAACGCCATATTTCACGAACAAAAACGAACATGTCGTTTTGGTAGTAATGAAAGATAGCACATTTTAAATCCTTATAAAAAAATTATTAGTCAACATAAAAATTAAATTAAAATGACATCAGTATCGCAATTTTTTTCGTTTATTTTTTTAAACGTTTAGTAATCATGGTGTTTCAATATAAAAATAATTTACTCTATTTTCAAGGACTATTTCAATAATATGACTAAGAAATCGCTTAAATGAGCTCGCCAATACACGCCTCGCATATCAAATATATCCCGTCTATCAGACGTCATAAAAGTCCCGTTTGATATTTTATCGCAGGGCTGTCAATTTTAACGGTAAAGCAAATAAACGTTAATAACGCCTAGGAGTATTGTGCACAGCCCTGGAGGGCATTCCCGATGGAGCGGTCGTTGCTTGGGCCATAAACATCCCCCACACGTCAAAACGATAAACGCTTAGTAATAATATTATTAGGTTATCCCCCTTATTTATAAACGCGGTGTAAATATTATGCATAGCATAGAGTCGGAATAGTATAAAGTGACTCATTACCATGGCGTAGGTATAGTTAAACCGGCCTTAAACCGGGTTTAAGTCCAGCTTAACTATACCAACGCTGAACCGGCGAGTAAGAATCGCATATGTATGAATGACGGTGTGTGTATACATAATATCTTGTTTAGATATCTTCAATTCCCACCCGAATAAGAACTCAATAAAATAATGTTTTCCTGACTAATTAGTGTCAAGGGTGATTTTTTGTTGTTTTACATTTTATTTAAATTGACGTTTTTATAGTGCTGTTGAATGAATTTAATAATTTTCAATTTAGTATTTTAATATTTTCATATTTTAACAATTCATTTTATATCCTGCCTTATTATTATATATATAGATCCCTTCTTGTACTATGTTGATCAGACGCGACGGTACGCAAGGTTTTTGTTGATCCATTTGCATTTGTTGATCCACCTACATTTATTGATATGTTATATATAATATATATATGGACATCTTCAATTACCACGTGAATAATAACTCTGTAATATGATATTATTCACTTGCCATGATCGATTTTAATATTTTACATAAATTGGTTATGTTGAATTTAATTTATTTTTATATCTTGTCTCATTACCTCATTGGGTAAAGTTACAAGGAGGAAATACATAATACGTTATATTCTTGGCATACAACGCAATACATGCACAAAATGAAAAAATTCTATCATTTACAAAAAATGTTCTATCATTTTAAAACTATAATTTTCCGAAAATGAATAAATAAATAACCTTAAAGCGTGATTTTAAATTAAAAATGTCTAGAAATGTCCAATTCATTTCGGTAAGAATATACTCGTACAACAAAGGGAAAAGATGTGGAGAGAGAAGCCTATATTTCAGCTCAGAAAAATGCGAAATTTGATGCACAAGAAGTGGTAGACCATAATATTCTAATTTCTTCGAACAAGCATCCGCTTAGTTAGGAACTAATGTTGACTGAGTCATAATGTATTCAAACCTGTATTGCAGATTATCCTCGACGCACGCATACTTCATCCATGTTTACACATGGATTAATTCGATATAATTTATTTTTTTGTATCAATATGTATTAAATATCTAAATAATTTCTTTTTTTAGATAATCTCAGTATCGCCGTTGTGAAAAACCACCAATCAGAATAAAATAATTCATAATTCAACATATGTTTAATCCGCAACATAAAGATAAATTAGAAAATATTATATATAATAGTAGATTCACGAGTCAATACAAAAAGAAGTATGAACAGAGAACGTTGGAATACAATACACCTATGATATTTAACTGTATTTTTTAAATAATAAATATTAAAATATAAATACGCTGATTGAAACGGTTTCGTGTTTAATGACCAGACCTGACTAGTCAGGTGCTTCTCAGCTTTGTTCTTCCCCATCTCCATATGAATCGGGTAAAACGGTGGCTTGATTCAAATTTATTAACATTAGATGACACAAAAACTAAATATCGTCGCTGCGCTTGCTAAATCCGGTTTGCGAAAAGAGGCAAATTTTCAGGAGACGCAAATAGCTGATTTACTAAAAAAAAGATGTGGTTTTTATTTCAAAGTAAATATGAAGAAAATTAGATCACTCAAAGATCTAATTTTCTGCATAATATGCTTTGAAATATGACCCGCACTTTTTTAATAAGGAACTCCAGTGAAAAATATAGTGGCTTTAAAAACATATATTTACATAAATCAGCAAAGTAAACAAAGAAACAATGAAATATTAATTAGAATATTTTATTTCATTCCTAACATTTATTTTTTCAAAACGTATCTAAATAATAAAGTTCTTAAGTAGGTACCTACTTGTGTTTTCCACTTTGAAAATATTCTACCCAAACAAACATTCTTCCTTTGAATATGTGATCTGTGGATAACCAAAGTGATATATCTATGGGCTAACCGCAATACAACATGGAGGGTTCAATGTTTTTCATACTAATTTTAAAACGTTATAGCAACAGTTTTACATATTGTATTTCATTCAAACTACTCTATAAACCTTCCCGTCACTAATGAGAACAAATTGTGCTATTTTCAGCGAAATCGGTGAAATAATTTTCGAGAAAATCGAGGACAGACAGAGAAACATTCATTTTTATATATAAGAATTTTTTTAAACAATCGATTACATAATAATAAATAAAACAATCCCCTTGTACAAGTAAGAAATTTAAGGATAAATAAAATAGTAGATCAAACAAAATGATGGTTTCATTTCGTATAATGATGAGAAAACCACAAAGTAATTGCTTTCTACAAAGGTACGCATTTATTAGTATTGTACATACAATTATCTTAAACTTCTATTTCATTATCAAAGACTTCCCTTGGCAAATAGCATGTACATAGCATAGAATTCTATCGCTTTAATTCTTAAATGCTCCATGAAAAGAACTCGAGCAGGGTATTCAGGGACTTAATTCTGAGAACATGATATTTAATTTGTCCGCGCAGAGCTCTGAATAAAGCACAAAATGGACTTTACCAATGGAATAACAGATTGTGCAGCAGCGTACTAACGGCCATTGAAGTAAAGATCAGACGACGTCTTGTGTACGAGTATATATAGAAACAGAATCTCGCAGTTGATAGAACGACGTCTTAGGATGCGTTTTAATTGAATTCCGGACGCTGATGTTCTGACGCCGGGAGCTAGGCGTCGGCGTCGCATTGTCGTAAAAGCTTGGTTAAAAGGACACAGGCTTTTAAGCAAAATAAGTAAAGAGTGAAAATTTCCTTTTAGCATTTTTTCTACAAACTTTTGTGTTGAGAATTCCGCTTGAAAATGAAGAGAATTCTCAATATATAATGTTGGTATTTTTCATGTTTACAGTGCAGATAGCATATTTCGTGATGAGAATTGGCAAAGATTTATTTATGGTGATCGTTATGGTTTGAAATTTGTAAAAAGTCTTAAGAAACTTTCAAGATTGGTATAAATAGTAGACAACGTGTAATTTATATCACAATTCTAATTTCTGATACCAATCTTGATGTATGCGTGAGAAGCATGGAATTAGGAGAGTAGGTCGAGGTTAATCTTTCAAAGACCCAATATTTGATTACGTCTAAAAGGATCAAAATGAAAATCTTGTCTCCTTTAATGGAAGCAATCTTCCCAACAAGTCCTCCATTGACATGCTTGGTGTAACCCTGAGTGACCAGCTAAGGTATGGGGCTCCATGGTGGCCAGGGTAAAGTTAGCAGCCTCTCAGAAACTGGGCGTACTGTACAGAGCCCGCAGACACTTCAATAGTACACAACTGCTGACAATGTACAAATCGGAAGTGCGCCCCACTGTAGAATTTGGCAGCCAAAATATCTGAAAAATACCCTTGACTCTGTGCAGAAACGGGCGGTCCGTTTGATATATTCGCCTATCTTAACAAACGGATTGCAATCTTTGGAGTAGAGGCGTCAGGTGGGAATGCTGTCGTTGTTCTACCGGTATTTTAATGGAGGATGCTCTGAGGAACTAGCGTCATTGATCCCTTCGGCGTCGGTGCACATTCGGGAAACACGCTAAATGCGCGCCCAACATTTTCACACGCTTGACATTTGTCACATGAGAACGGGTCGCTTCTACGACTCGTTCTTGTGTTCAACAGCTCGGCTGCGGGATGATATGCCGTCCTGTGTTTCCTCCCTCCTACAACATGGGTCTCTTCAATACCCAGATTCACTCCTTCCTACCCTCTAAAACACCCTCCACACAGCATCTTCAAAGATGATATAGGCCTTAAGGGAAATTATTTCCCTCATTGCCTCCTGTGTGGAGTTACCGTAAAAAAAATAGAGGAAAGTAGAGTAAATACAGTAGAAACGAGATCCGTGAAAGCATGCGTGGCAAAACATTCCCAGGTTGCCAATATCCTGACAATATTTGAATTCCTCCTACTTCCATAAGCGGAAAAACTTGCCTGTGGAATGGCGGATGATCGAACCCCCGACGCCTGGGTGAAAATCCAACGCATATGTTCAGTCGGCTACTAACCAATCTTATATTTAATTTTTATAAAAGTTTTAGAAACGGCTTTCAAGCAAAGTGATCAAATAAAATAAAACAAAAAAATTATTGCTCAAAAATGACTAATTTAGACATTTTTACTGTAGCATTGAGATCATTAACGCTTTGTCTCAACCCTCCGGTCGTCGAACACAAGTTTAAAAGTTCCAATCTTAATTCTCCTCTAATTACAATCACTCATAAAAACATACTAGGACCGAATTTAATTTGGAACTTCCACAAAGTTTAATAAGATTAGTCAAAGAAAGACCTTGCTCGGTAAGACGGCCATTACAATAAAATATAACCTTTATCATGCCCGAGTCTTCGTAACATGGGTAGGTACAATTTAGGAGGAACTTTAAGGAAACTTATTTGGATTCAGTAAAGTAATTCCATTTATTCTACAATAGATAATTAATATAGACCAGAACCCCCGGCAGATCAAAGCTTCGAACATGACGAAATGTAATACTAACTGAAAGTTTAAAGTCGTTGTTGCTTGTAGCGTTAAGGGAAGGTTTAGCAATACATTAGGGAATAAGGAACTCCAGTGAAAATATAATGGCTTTAAAAATATATATTCATATAGATCAACAAACGCCGATTCTGAATATATATTATATATAATTTAACGTGGAATTTATTAATCGTTATTTAAAAGTGAATAAGAAATCATCTCACCAAAACACCTTGTCACGTTTAAACCATTGCATACCCAAGGTTGTAAATCTTGAACGTGGTATTGAATATGTCGAGAAAATCTTGACGTGGATGGGTGATTTTTAATGAAACTAGATAGAAACACTATCGTTGTTAACACTTAATAAAACGCCTCCTTGAATTATTTTGGTAAATGATTAAATCTCTTCAACTAATACCACTTATAATAGCTTACTTTCAAATAATAAAAAAAAGTTCAACAAATAAATTAGAATTTTATTTCCTAATACAGAACTATTTTAAAGATTTAAGCTCCTTGAGCAAGCTTAAAGCTGTACTGTTAAGAAGAGTGTGCTCGAGAATAAATTAAAACCAAAATAAAAAATATAAGAACGGGTTATTTTTTTAGATTCAGAAGTTAAAGAGAAGCATGGTTAATTTGTTAATTAGAACAATAAATCACTGAACAGATAATTCCTAGAAGTGATATGGGTGTATATATCGATTTTGAAAATGTATGTCGCCAGTTAATATAAAACCTTTCCACTCTTAGGTCCAATAAATGCCAATAAAATTGGTCAATTTCGTGAATAAATTTGATGATTTGAAAAATTGAGCCAACTTCGTGAACACAGACACGACTACAGCGCACTTCTATAGGTTTATCTTTTCAGAGGTGAAATTAAAAGTCATTTTTTAAAATGCCAAAAAAATATTAAATCGCAAAAAACGCCCTTCTAAAACCTACCACTTTCAAGTTTATTATTTGTCTAAGAGAGCCACCCCTCAAGGTGTTTCGTTGAAGGTTCGTTTCTTTGAATGATTGTGGCGGCATGGACTCGAATAAAAATAATACAAAATATCCTGGCATTGTAATTAATCAGTTTGTTGTTAATTGGTTCGGGAAATCTGCGCGAAGCTCGGCCGGGTGCGGTGCCTGCGGGCGCGCGGCGGAGGGTGGTATAGGGGGCCCGGGGGCTGGAGCTGATTGAGAGGGAAGTAATAATTCGCCGGGGAATTATTATTGTCTAAGAATGTTTTTCTTATTACCGAGGCATTTCGTGAGATACTTAACAAATGTAGAGGTAATAAAATTTTTATTAAATTAAATTTTTATCAGTGAACACAAGTCTAACCGGTAAGAGTAATTATTGGTTGTTTGCATCCCCAATGCAGGAATGTTGAGTTACGATAGAAATAAGGGAAGGAATTAAAGAAGGTATAGAGAGCTGTTTTTAATTTATTTTAGTTATTTGTACATTTAAGTTTACGAACTTCTAATTACTATTGAATTTTATCTTGTAAAACTAATGTGGTTCTTACAATCGATTTAGAATTTATTGACAAGTATAATTTCAAACTATGCAACCCTTTCATCTGGAGTACCCCAAGGGTCCGTTCTGTGCCCATTGGTCTTCATCCTTTTTTCAAATAATGTCACTAAAATAATCGAATCATTCAGTCTTCAATCCCACTGATATGCTGACGACCAGTTTATTTTGACTGCTTACCAGAACAAATAGATAAACAAAAAAACTCGCACAGCTGAGTGTCTAGAAGCAATTACTTGCTGGATGACCTCAAATAGATTGAAGCTGAATCCGTCAAATATTGAGTTTCTCTGGACCGCCACAAGCAGATGTCAGCATATCATTGATAACTCCCCAATAAATATTTCAGGAAGTGGCATTACTACGAAGGCGTGTGTCAAACTACTCGGTGTCAATCTAGATACATACTTTTCCCTTAAAAGTCAAATAAACACAACTGTAAGCACAGGCTTCTTTCAATTGAGGCAAATTAAACAGTATTATTATTAAATCAAATCGTACGCTGTGTCACGTCTAGCCTATTGCAATGGAATATATGCAAGTCTCCCCCAAATGCCAAATTAACAAATTGCAATCCGCTTTCAACGCTGCGGCAAGACTTATCACCAAAGTATCTAAATATTCGCACATTTCAGAGCATCTCAAAAATCTCAACTGGCTCAAATGTTCTGAAAGAATCCAGTTTAAGCTATGCTGGATGGTATTTAAGTCACTTAACGGAATGGCTCCGGCTTACTTATCGGAACTGTATATTCCTGAAAATACGGCAGTCCACCTTTAGGTCAGCAACGTCATCAGCTATCGGGAGGTTGAAGGAACCAAAGCATATTCCTCATACTAAGTTCGGTAATCGTGCTTTCGGAGTGGAGCGTCAGAACCCAAAGCCTGGAATTAACTGCCGCATGACTTAAGAATGATCAATAGACAGAATTCAGAGCTAAACATAAAAGTCATTTTTCCAGACAATCATATCCATAAATAGAAGAAATGCAAAGGCAAATTCCTTAGCAAGGCTAGCCGGTTAGTACATACCTAAAGTCATTTACAGAATAAATAAATTTGTCAACGCACCGGTGCGCAAATGCGTCGAGTTACAGCTCTTTACACAGTCCGCATCACTGCAAATAACTAAATGTGTAAAAAATGTAAGCATCTATTGAAAACTTCTTAAGCTTTTTAAAGCCATTTTATAAAGATTCTCTAGTCCTTAAAATGAACAGTTAAATAATAAATATTTCAAATAAATACTCTTATAACTCTTCTTTCGCCACCAATCCTCTAATAAATGTAATATAAATAGAAAAGAAGGATAAAATAAAAAGTGTAAAAACCAAATTATCTCCAATCTTAAAATTTCTAGTAAAAATGTGTTTATCTGAAGCGACCTGCCAGGTGAGTAAGTATGTTTTTTCCGTATCTGTTTTTACATAATTAGATAGAGAATATGAAGGGAAATTTGTACAGCGCCCATGAGGTGATATTTCACAAAAACGGCACTATACAAATTATCTAATTATCATTAAATTACACCTAACATTGCGCAATTTTTACAGTACACCACAATTAACTGTGGTAGGTATGCTAAATGAATAAACAATTGTAAAAAGAAATTTAAAAATTAAATTAAAAGGAGATTAAAAATGGAAAATAATATTCACAAATCTTGAATTTGAGATATGATATCGATTAAGATGACACAAATTGAACTGGTCTCATTAGCTAAGTCGGTTCAGCTAAGAGGACCTGGGTTCGAGTACCAGATGCGACCGAAATCTTTTTAGTTTCTGTCCTTTTGTCCGGTTTCATCTTTCATTTAGGTTATGTTAATATTATTTTCTTCAATAATTGTAAAAAGGTTTAACTTAATACTCCGAAAGCATTATGTCGTGGTTAACCGGACGAATTCTATGATAATTTAAGGGAGGTGTTACTAAATACCAATTTCGAAATTGTTCATTCGAATTGGTATTGAAAAGAAAACTACACATAGTAATTTGTGTAAAATTACAAAAAGGGACACCTTATTTACTATTAGACATCTATTCAAGGATTTAATACATTCAAGAAACGACCATGTTAAATTTTAATCGCTCCTTTGTGTATACTCTTATTTATTTATTTGTAGGGACGTGAAAAATTTGATTTATTTTTTGGGAAAAGCTGTGTTATAATTCGGTGAAATTTGAATTACATTTGAAGAAATTCGCGTTATTTTTGGTAAAATGGATTAATGGATTTATGTTTCATTTTCGGTATTTTCAACAAAAATGGTGCACACTTTTATAAAAAAAAATTTAATGTTGTCCTTTTTTTAAATTGTACGTGGCGTTTTCGACACGAACTACCATAATACGGGCATGTGTTTAGTTTACTAATCGAAAATAATGTTAACTCTGTACCAAAAATTTAAAAAAAAACCATAGCCATGAAATATTTAGAACGAACAATTTATCTTATTTTAAGATACCAGAATATCGCGGGAAAATAGACAAACATTTCGGCTTTACTCGAAAATTGCGAATTTCGCGTGAGAATGGTGAAATTCGCGTTTTCTGCGTGAAATTGACGAACTTCGCGTAAAAATCCGAAAAAGCGAAATTTTCAGGTATCTACTCATCAGTCATCACTTTCTACTCAAAAAATAATACAGGCCTCGCGATTTATATTGACAAACTGAGCTGTAAATTACAGGCAAATAATAATATGTACTCGTACATAAATTTATCATATTTATCGCGAAGATTCTTCCATCAGAGTTCATAGTATTCAGTACACATTCCACATGGGATTGAGGTAGCTACGACAGGAATTTGTGGAAGAGGCTTTCACACAATGTAGCCAAATATTTGTAAGATAAACTACCCTGCTGGAGGGGAGTGTTATTAATTATCGCGACACCGTTTAAATGGTGTAAAGGGGAAATTAGGGGTTTACGGGTATTGAGAACGAAAGCTTTTATTCGAATTACTGTCAGGGGAACGTTCATTCTTTAATCAATGTCGGTAAATATTAAAGGCCTGCAAACATTAGCCGATTATAATGTCGGTGAGTGTTTTGAAAACCTGTTCGTGCCTTGTAATGGATTTATGCAGAGGCTTTTATTATATGAAGAAAAAAAAGTATATAGGTACTTTTTTTATAATACGAAAAAGGTGACATGGAACAAGGCATAAAAAGATACAAAGGTATATATTTAAAATGTATTTATAACTTGTAAATAGACTATCTTTACTACTATGATCCTGACACTGAGATATCCGTTGTAACCTCTCTTTCTCTTACATGCGTCCATTATGAGAAGAAGCGGTAGGTTAGAACGTATCTATCAGCGGTATGCCTATACCCGGGTGTCGCCCGAGTTTGAGCACTTCTTTTCTAACGAAAATTGAACAAATGAAAGCTGGATAAAGAAATCTTTTAGCTTTTGACTGTAAAAAAATATTCAAAAGCTGTATAGGTAATAGCTAATTATGAATATAAAATTTTCGAGAGTTTTCTCTGCTTCGCAGATTTCTGGTTATTATTAACTAAAACTTGTGAAACACACGCAGATTGTGTTACTTTAGGAGATTTTAATAGTATTTCGAAAAGTTTGGAAGTAATGGTGACTCCAGTAATCAAAAGAAAAGGTCTATATCATTTTTTTCCGGTATGGTCGTTCGCAGAACCGAATTTATCGGTTATTATCAAAGTGTCGAGAGCAAAGCCGGTCTCGGGACCGTCAGCAAATCTCGGACACTGATTTATAACAACCGCTGGTCCGGGCCTGTAGGCTGCAGCCGTAAATTCCCTCTGTCCAGGCTATAATATTACTATCAAAGGCGCACATACCACGAGGAGGTCGGGCCTGGGGATTGCGAATCCGGGGCCGTTTTGTAAAACCCGGATATTAGGATTTCTTGGAACTCAAAATCCGGATATCCCGATTTAATTCGAATTTTAGAAAATTATAAATCTTTGGATTTTTTTTTAATGAACACTTTCGACATGACGTGAGAGACATACCGATTCCATCTCTTTGATAAAGATTACAGTTAAATCGTTCTAATATTTTTTGCAATTTTAAGACGAAACAAATATTCTAAAGTTTGAAAAAAGGGATCTAAATGTATTGCATTTTAAACAAATTGCATCAATATAAGAGTAAAATATTAAATGTACTCGCCATTATTAAATTAAATGTACCGACGGGGAACACAAGACAAACTGCAACACTTATACAACCAACTATCGATCTCATTTATTAACCAATAGGATGTATGATCTGGGCAACAAGTTTGGAGGTATTGTTAATAGATTTGCTGACTCCATCTATACAGTAAAGTGTCATCTATACCAGCACTTTGATGAATCCAACAATATGCAGTATTGTAAATTGGATAATGTAGCGTTAATGACTTGTGTTATAATATTATTTTAGTTTTCTATTTTATGTTACTTGATAGCTCTATTTTTATGTATTAAAATCCATGTAAAACCCAAGATGGGCGTATAATCAAATAAATAAATGAATTATAACCATTCATGACACAAAAGTCACAGAACTCATTACTGTATAGAGCGGTGAAGGTCTTCCAAGAAATACCGACCAATAAAAAAGAAGAGGAAAATGTGTTTAAAATGTAATTTTTAATTCGAGATTATCACCTAAATAGCATTTTTGTCTTAGATATTTTGTAAGTATATTAGAACATATACATATGAAACATTGTACATATGTACCATTTTAAGTTAAATGAATTAAATTAAATAAATCAATAAACACAAATTATTTCGCATAATATATTTCAGAACAGTTCTTTCTACTAAATTTGTATCTTGTGCATGATGTAAACATTTGGTTATTGGGTTAACAACCTTATTATCACAAATTTATGTATCTGTGTCTTAGAAATGTCTTGCTTATCTGGTAGCTCGTTGGACGCGTTCATTTCATAGGTCGTTGAAGTGCAAACATTTATTTTTTAAATTATCTAATCGGGATAATCCGAATTTCATATCCGGATTCTGATTTCACTGTGAATAATCCGAAAATCCGGATTTTTCGAAATACGGATTATTCGGATTGCAATCTCTAATCGGGCCGACCAGGGCAGCGAGGGGTGGGGAAGGTTTGCAGGAGAACTGGCTTGTGACACTGCTCATGACAGATATTAATCAGACTGCAAGAGAGACGACAGCTTCTATGGCGTAATTTGCCTAGGCCTTGGACGATAGTACCTAATATTATTATTAGACGTTATACGAATTCACGTGCCTACGTTCTATATTTGTAATTTAAATTAAAATTAAAATTAAATTAAATATAATTAATCATTTATTTTTTTAAATAGTTACGTATTGAATTTATTTTCATAATATCTTTTTTTAATTTCTAATACAAATTTGTCATTCAATGTTTTATAATAATTTTTTATTAAAATTTTTGATTAATGTTTATTCCTAAAATATTGTGTTCTATGTTTATCATTTGTCTATACTTGACATTATTATTTTTGTAGTATCTGTAGGTCCTGATGAGGAAAGCTTCGCTTTCGAAACATGGCGATATGTATATATTAATAAAGTTATGATTACAAAGCAATTTTTAATTAATTTATTTGTAATTTGTTAATTTCGTAAAAGTAAGGTAATTATATCTAATTAATTATGTATATTCACGAGTAGAAGATAAATGAAACTACAATATCAAACTTCACCCTCCATACAGCATCCCCAAAGATGAAATAGGCCCTGAGGGAAATTATTTACCTAATGTTGCGAAGTTAATGTAACTATATGCACCTAATGTATCCACCTACCTCAGAACAGGTCTCACCTAGTGAGCCTGGTAATGTAAACTTTACAATAATATAATTATGTAACATTCGAGTATATTGTACTTATATTTAAACATGGCGTATTGTATGAAACTGAATAACGTTCTTTCAATAAACGTCGATTTATTTACACTGAAACTGAAATGTTTAAAAAAAACTCCCATAGTCAAAGGTATATTTTGCTAGATTTATATATTCATTTTTTCCAGGAGGCCGAGGTTTGTCTTAAGGCATATGTTACCTTTGGGGATGTGTAACTGTATGGAGAATATCTTTAATTAGAAGAAAGAATTAACATGGGCCTTGAAGGAAGCCACATGTAGAGAAGAAGCTTGAACCCCGACAAAAGCAACAGAAAAGAAACTGGACTACAAACTTTGGAAAATATAAGGTAGCAAGATGAGAAGTTCCTGAAAAGACAGAATATCTAATGAAGAGAACAAATACGAGTTCTAACTACGTACTTTTAGCATGCGTAAAATATCGATTCAAATTTTTTAAAAAGGTCTCAGTGCAAAATAGCAGTAAAAAGCTTTAATATCTACATTTTTGTCTTGTAAGGGTAGTAATATTAGTGATAAAATCATCTAATATGAAATCACAGTAACGAAAAAATTCAATGGGATGAAAAATTCGAAAATAACCTCAAAAATAAAGTGACGATTAGTCTTAAATTTAAAAAAAATTATAATTTGAAGCATGCACACGATTAGACAGGGTTATTTCAATAAATTTCACACGTACTCCTCTGATACACGCGGTCGGTCCGGGCTTTTCCTTTACAGAGACATCCAGTTTGCTAAAATTGATGATACCAACGATAAATGCTCTTTCTAGTTTGAGGTTCAACTTAAAATGGAGACGAAAGGTACACTGCACTACAGTTGTCGACTCATTTCTACAAAACTCAAGAACGCAGAAAACCTTGTGCTGCATAGTAGCCATTTTACTCACAAATGGCTGCTTGGCGGCGCGAGTGCTCAAGTGATCGTTTGCGTAGCTATGAGTGATCTGGCGGGGGGGGGGGATTCGAAACTTTCGTACCTCCTCTTTCGATAGCTCTGTAGATCGTTCACATATAAAGTACAATTCAGAAAATATAGCGGTACGAAATTGAGTCCATCATTTTGAATAACCCAGTATTGTACAATTGCGGTCGGTAATAAAAAACACGTTGGTATATTCACCCCCTTAGCTCGCTAAAAACATCACCACACATAAATAATGCCGAAATTAATTATGAAATTAAACAATGTCAAGTGGCAAATACAAAGCTTTCACATTCCTTCCCCCAAAGCGCCCCTTGTTCAGCATTCCCTCCCCTAGATTTGTACCGGGCATTATGGTGAGAACACTGAGAACTACTCACTCGGCTGGCTGTATAAATGGTTTACTTTGTTTAATAAATCAACCTCTCAAACTCCTCACTGAGTAACTCTCACGTAAGACGTCGGTGTAAAAAATTACACATACTCAAGGAAAGAGAGGTTATACGATAAGAGGTTCATTTATATTGTTATACCATGAGAAATCAATTAAGATAAAAATATAATAAATTTTATCAAGAAGCAACCTAAAGCTCTTCTACGGAGGTCGTCATTAATTCCTTTTTATATTATATGGGCTACGAGTATTGTGAGTGATGTGACGATGATTGAAAAGTTTGATAGATCGTTACCAAGGCCGGTCCTGTGCTGGCGCAACTGAAGCACTCCGCTCCGGGCGCCGACTTTAATACCAGCTGAAGCAGCGCCCTTAAGGTAATTTTTCACGAAAACGGTGCTGTACAAATTATCTAAATATTATTAATTACATTAATTACTTACTTAGGCGTCTATCAACGCGCCCAACGCCTATATACCTGGTATATTAATTTGAAAAACCTCGCAAAACTCCAAAGGCACGGAGCACAAGCACCTCACACCAATTTATCGTTCCCATGGAACTTAGAACGATCCATGCGTTTAAGAGTATGTAATGTGTTTGTACCTACCTATATTTTGTTTCATCGAAAAATTCGCAAGTGTGAGAAAACGAGACAGATGCAAAAAACACAGTGAAAAAAAAAAAGATAGCCATAGGCGTCATAATACTAAGCAACTTTTTTTATGTCAATACACCCACAAAGCCGAGATAGATACAGAACATCACAATGCAAAACTAGATGCCTATAGGCGTTCACCCGGGCGAATGTTCTAATGAAGGAGTGAGGCCGAGCTATGAAATCATAGTGCCGTTTCATTCTTCCAGTGTGGTCAAATAACGTTTTCTGGGCAAGGAACTACTAAATACAGATGGCGTTAGTTCTATTTGCAGCTCGCGTACGTATCCCTCCATCATGACGACAAATAGTATGTGTTCCGCGGATTTACTAGGGCTCTGCTTCACACGATTATTACTATAATACCGCCTATTTAGTACTTCACAAGACTGACCGGGACAGGATAATCGTAAATCGTTAGCAAATTTAGTGTTATTTTGGTTTTGAGATAGACAAAGGGCGCCAAAGTTTTATTTGCACCAGGCGCCGTTTGGCTCATGGCTGGCCCTGACCGTTACAGTAGCTTATCACCTGCCGAAAGAATCATTGACAAATAAATAAACATCAATAAAATTTATCAATTAATGAAAATAGCATCAATAAGTCGCAATGAATATATAAAACAGAAGAAGACAGAGAAAAAAAAACAACAAAAAAGACACGCTCGCGGCTGAGACTCGAACTCAGAACCTCCAGTTTATCCGGGACTTGCGTCTCTACAAATTGAGCTACTGAGACCTTAGTGATGTTACTTTAAATAATTAATATTACAATGAAGTGTAAAGTTTTAATAATTAATTTATAATTATAATACGTATACAATTATTATTGAGAATTCGGTACACTCAAGTCTGCGTTTCAACTCCAGACATCTGTGTGAATAACCTCGGAACAACGAACCAACGCTATACGAG
Organism: Halesus radiatus; assembly: GCA_022606495.2. Classification (NCBI taxonomy): domain Eukaryota; kingdom Metazoa; phylum Arthropoda; class Insecta; order Trichoptera; family Limnephilidae; genus Halesus; species Halesus radiatus. The sequence continues at coordinate 149,982 of JAHDVE020004745.1, read as the reverse complement.
TAGAAGTGTAAAAGGCTATTTAAAATCTGATGTTTATGTTGGTGTGATCTGCCGTCCACCATCGTACCTACCTATCTCTATACGCTACGCAGAATACGACTGCATTCCCGTTGGGTTTATCGGAATTTCGCACCTTTACTGATTTTATTTATATGACAGTATTAGCTTCTTACGACGAAAAAATAAATAACACTACGTATTCGAATTTATTTGGGACTCTGGGAAAAATGCATTTGACTTAAATACGTAATTAATAAATGCTTGAAAGATATTATGGACAACGCCTACGAGCAGTCGCGTGTATTGCTCTGTGGCCAAAGGTGGGATGTACGTAGTTTTTCATTAAATATATGAATATGGCTATTTTATTATCATTTTGAGGTGATTGTTGGGACTAACTAAATAAACGGGCGTTCATGTTCCTTGTCAAATTTATTATCATTTTTTTATTTAGTTCCTTTTTCTTAGGGTAGACACAGCTTTTCAACCTTTATGGACTGCACTCCACGATGATGCATAATTATTGAATTAGAAATACGTACCAATATAATAATTATTAATAATAACACGACACAAAAATAGATTAAGGACAAAGATTGGTGCTTGCAAAGATATTCGGTTCTCGCACAGGTACGCATCGGAGCGCGCTCCTCTAGCGGCACTCCAGGAAGCAAGCAGAAAAGTAAATGAAACGCAGTCCATTGTGGGATTATAAATTCTGCGCAGGGTTCGGAGCGGCGCGTGGAACGCTCGCTCCGAAGCGTACGTGTACAAGCCGCAGTCGTTTTTTTATGTGAATACCGCACAAGAGTTCCCTGTCTGTGTGGTATCCCCAATTGGGGTATGTTATAGAACTAGGGGAGTGGGGAAAGGAAGGAGATGGGTAAAGGAAGGTTGGGAAATACCTGGCTGTTGAAATCTGGTCACCAAACACGCATAAAGCCATTTAAAGTAACGTCTCAAATGAATCAATATCAAACCTATAATATTCCATAAGTACCTACATATAAAATTCAATACTTCAAAACATCTATTGACAATATGATCGATGCTACAGAACAGTAAATTGAATTAAATAGTTGACTGCCTCCGTGGTTGAGTGGTTACGATCCCCGGATAATAATAAATTTTATTTTTGTGTCATTTCATAATTTCTTAATTTAAAATAAAATATATAGTATATTTGCAGCACGTTCCAGTGTGGCAGATACTTTCAGTATCGTTCTGATGAACAAACCACAATTCAGATTCGAAACGTTGCTTGAAATGACTTAAGCCGTGTTTGGTGACCAGATCTGATTAGCCGGATACTTCCCCACCTTTCACTACGTTCAGCCTCACAACATACCCCAATTGGGGGTGTAATAGTCTCAGCTGAGGAGCAGCTGGAACTCTTGTGCGGGGTACTCCACATATAATTTTTTTAGAGTAAATTTAAATAAAAAATAAAATACGTTCGCTTATAATAATAATTACAAATTTTACTTTAAATTTATTAGAGAAAATGATATTAAAAGCTCTCTCCCGCCTCCAAAGACAACCTTGAACATAAAACCACACCTCTATTGTAAGTTTCACAGGTGGGAGAGCTCTATTTGTTTACAAAGGATGCTTTTTTGTGTTGTTACAAAAAAACTAAAGCACCACCTGCTGATACCAGTCTCGCTGGACCTTTATTGGTACAACAGGGCTGAACAGGGTATATTCTGTTTGAGAATATAATATTGTTATACGATCCCTGTTTCGTTAATGGATGTTTATTTTTTTAAGTGCTTCTTGTTTTAAAAAAAGTGTTGAATTAATCTACTGTTTTCATAAAACTTTGATAATAAGAAATCTGATTCTTACTAACTCAATAATTAAGGGATAGAGGTATGTAATATGTATTTTTAAAACCACGAAATTAATTAAACTAGCAGATTAAAACCCGCTGTAGCGGGTTTTAGCTGCATTTTTGACATAAAACAGAACAGTTTTTAAAACACGTAAAAATTACACAGTATGTTCATCTTGGCACGAATTAAATTGAAAGCTATTCTGCTTATATGAGGTGAAATTACCATTTCTACTATTCGTGGTACCTACTTGTGTTTTCCATTACGAAAATATTCTACATAAACAAATCTTCTTTTGAATATGTAATCTGTGGCTAACCAGAGTGGTATATCTATGAGTTAACCTCAATACAACATGGCGGGTTTAATGTTTTTCATACTAATTATAAAACGTTATAACAGTTTTCCATATTGGATATCATTCAAACTATATCATTTATAAACCTTCCCGGCACTAATAAGAACAAACTGTGCTATTTTCAGGGAAACCGTTAGAGTAATTTTCAAGAAAATCGAGGACAGACACACAAACATTCATTTTTATATATAGAGAAGATATATTACACCGCAAAATAATACTAATAAAGTTTATTAAATAAACACTCAAAAAAGGAATTGGTAATTATTCAATTTATTGTTGAAGCTTATAAACCTCGTTATAATATTTAATCATTGAAGATGATATTAAATTTATGTGAAGTCCGTTATTGCTGAACATAACCCGACTCCTGTCTTAAAATGTTACTATTTTTGTAGTAATATTGTGAATGTATTATTGTTGTATAGCCATATGTATACTGTATAATATAATGTAAATTTTTTTTATGAATATGCACCTAAGGAGTACTGTAGGAGTAATATTAAGAATAAGCAAGAATGTATGTAATATGTTAAGAATGTATAAATAGTATGTAAAAGTAGCACTGTAGGAATACCACTGAATGGAGTTATTTAATCATGTTTAAGTTTATTTAGAGTTAAGCGCACTTGAAGTGAAATAACACAAAACTGCGCTATATAAATGCTTTGTTATTATTATTATTATTATAACAAATCTCAAATGAAACAGAAACAGTTCTAGGTTCGATTCGCAGATGCGATTGATACCCTGTTTGTGTATTTTTCTGTTTCATGTTTCATTTGAGATTTGTTAATATAATCTTCAATGATTGAATATTACAATGAGGTTTATGAATTTCAATAAGTTATTGCAATAAATTGAATATTATATATAGACTTGTAAAAAAGCCAATAGATATCCCATATAAAAAAAATAGGATAGGTATATCCGAGACACGATCTAAATTGCAAATGTATTCGGGTAGAACTTTGCAAACATAATATGGCAATCAATTGAGGATAATTTTAATAAGACCTAAATTTTATGTATCATATCGATAAAAATGACGTAAAATAAACAGGTCTCATTAGCTCAATGGTTTGACCGTTGTCCCGGTTAGACAGAGGTCCTGGGTTCAATTCCCAGATGAGACTGACACTTTTTTTTATTTTCTGTTTCGTTTGAGATTTGTTAATATTTCTGTTATCTTCTTAACGTAATTAGTTTAATTACGTTTAGCAATTATATACCGACAATAATTATTAATAACTTTGTTATTGTACGTTACTCGTTACCTGCTAGTTAAAATTATATCAAGTACCTACTTGTGGGTAATTCTAAAATAGGGACTAAGTTTTGTATTAAACGTGAACATAACTAGTCAAACATTAATACGAGAAAGTTGAGGAACGCTGCTTTAAATTCCTTCCGACAGCACCCTTTTTAAGATACTACATCGATAGAAATAAAATGTCACATAAATTTAATGCATTGTGTAATAAAAATACCTGCTTCGGTTAGAATAAACATGCAATAATTCACAAAATTTTATATAGGTCCGGTTCAAATGTGGTACACGTAAGTTGCAATAGTAGTAAATGACAATGATATTTATTAGTATTGGTCTATGGAGACGCACGGTCCCTCTTTACTGAAAAAAAAACAAAAATAATTAATTGCAAGGTGTCCGATATTGCTATAATGTCCAGAGACGCGAGCATATCTCGCCTTATATTTATCGGCATAGGATACAAGTATGTCGAACAGAAGGAAGTTACAACAAATGTGTCAAATGTACAATAAGGAACTCCAGTCAAAAATGTTATGGCTATAAAATTATATATTCATAATATAGATCAGCAAACGACAATTCTGAATATATAACTTTTATTATTATAAGTAGAATTTATGAATCTTTATTTAAAAGTGAATAAATAATCATCTCATCAAAACACCTTATATTGGTACCATTGCATTTGAAACATCTGACGTAACGTGTGTATTCTGTTTTTGGATTAGTCTGGACATTTTTATTTTTCGATTTTGTTTTATTAATTAATGCTACATAATATTAGGTTTTACAAAATTTTCAAGGCAAATATGTATATGAAAAAATAAACAACAAGAAAATAACAGAAATAAATGTACAGGCTCAAAACATACAGATAGAATAAAATACATAACAACGTTTTACGAGAATAATGAAATGGATACTTGTGGTAGTGATTTTTAGAAAAAAATGTTTGTAATTTTTAAATATTTAGATTTAGATTTTCTTTTCAGATTTTATGTAACTTGAACTTCATCTAATTTCTATAGGCACTGCTGAAAACCAGCTGCATCCAGGCTCCGGAATGTATAGCTGAGCGGTGACCTTTTTGTCAATTATTAAAACAATATAATATGTAAAAATAAAATATGTTAAATAACAACTTATTGACAAATAAATGTTTTTATTATTATCATTAATAATAATAATATCTTTACTGTAATTAAATTTAACTATAACTAAAACACGTGTATAATATAATAATGTAACTGTTACAGTGGTTTATCAAGTAAAATATAAAATAATATAATTACAGTTGTACAAGTTTCACATAACCCGCCTCACTAGGCGAGCCTGTGTTGAGGCAGTAATTTTGCAAATTATTTTATAATTTTAAAATACCCATGAATATACACTTATATTAAGATATGCTTCGTAAATCGTTGAATCAATAATTTCGAATCTGGGTGAGTGCAACGGTAAATGCCCTATCATTACTTTTAATCCAATTTTTTACATTGTGTTTGAATATTTTAAATGAATCAGTTTTTTTCTGCTAACCGGAAAAATGTTGTAAATTCTTATCTCAAAGTACCTAAAATTCCGTTGCCCAAAAGTAGTATGAATTACAGGAAATCGGAGTAAATCTTTGTTGGTATTTCTAGTAATACGAGTGTTTAGTCTTTTTTCATGGTATTTACTTTTGTTAGAATAAAGATGAGTAAGGGTTGTTTTAGCGGAACTCTGCCGAAAGTCGAATACTCTCATTATATTAAAGAATGAGTTAGAATCCGTAATTAGATGTAGCTTGAGGATTATTTTTATAATCGTTTTCTGTGCCTTTATGATTGGGTCTAGTGCAGATGAAGTACCAACTCCCCATGATATGATACCATACTCAATAATAGATTGACTGACCGCAAAATAAATCATTTTCAAGTGTTGTAAGTCGATAAAGTTTCATATATTGAAGGGATATGATAGTATAGCCTTCTTGTATCTACATTCCGTGCAGTTAAATATCAGTCATCTCTGCGAATCTATTACGAACTAGCGAGTTAGCTAGAACCTATTTAAAAGACTGATGTAAAAGTTCTATCAAGTTTTTTCAAGTTTCTTTAAATATTGGTCTGCTTACTAATGTATGAATAATGAAGTGTAGAGAACATCTCCAGAACTTCACTTGTTCCCCCAGACAATTCCACATCCAAATACCTCATTAAGAATAATACCCCTCATTAATTCGCGACTAACAATCCGCGCAAACAATGTTCGCGGAGCCTGCAGACAAGAGCAAGCGTTAGTTTTAATTATTCCAACAAATGACATGAGATTATGTCATCCATTTTGGGAATGGAAATATGGAATGTTCGAGAAACAAGTAATTTGGGCGGGAAATTAAATCCTTCGTCTCACATAACCTCACTGTGAAACTTTGAACGTAAAGCCTGTTTCGCGAGGGGATAAAATGTTCGGTGCAGAGACATTGATGGCGAGGGAGTTGGCGTGCGACCATTTTAATGTTACAAGCGCCGTCAGTGTGATGTTTACATTTTGCTATACACAAGACTTACGTATCACAACAGTATTTTTTGTATTTTGGATTTATAATCACAGCACCGGCGCTACCAGAGCTTTTGGCATTAGATTAGATAATATAGAAGCATTAGAAATAAAGAAAGCCATTAAAATGTTTTTTTTTTTACGGACCAATATCCAATTACACAAAATGGATAACATATAATGAAATAAACAAGAGCTACAGAAAAAGAACAGCACATACATAATACAAGAATGAAGTAATGACAAAAAGAGGACAAAAATATACATTTGAGGGAACATTCAAGTCAAAGCCTGAACAAAGTTTTAGTAGAGTCCATGATTTCAGACATTCTAAATGATATTATAATCGAGTTCTAATTTCGTAAAGACCTACAAAAATCATTCAGACTAGTGACAAAAATGTCAAGGCCCTGGCTTGAGTTAACAAATTTCGACAATCTGGACAGTGGAGGATGGTACCCATAATTAGCCGAGTGTTGATTGAGGAAAAGCAATTCATTGTTTCTGAGTCTACGGCAAGGAATGTTGAACCGAATGAGTTGCAACAAAAAAGGTGATATTCTTAATAATCAAAATAATTTGTCTTACAGTCCCATATATTAGATTATATTTTCCGTTAATTGATAATTTCCCACTACTTCTTAATTCCTCCCTCCTTTATTTCGTTATATATTTCGTCTTTTTCATTTTGTATATCTCAACAATATATTTGCTCACTCTATGTATTTTCATTTAGTTTTAAATTTTACCTTGACGAATCCTGGGATAAGCGAAAACGGTTGGCGATGACTTAAAATTAAATTAGTGGTTTAAAACAAAGTGTTTGTTTTATTTAATAAGAATTTTTGTGTACGAGTATACGAGCGGTTCAGCACATCAAATTCCATGTTTGCTTCCTTTGAATGGTTAATAACTATATGTATTTATTTGTATGAAATGTTTAAAAATTTTGGGGTATCATGGGTGGTAAACAATGATTTAATATAAATTTTGTTACCCTACAGTATATAAAATCAGGATAAAATCAGAACATAGCAGTACCTATTATTAAAATTTATATCAAAGTTAAATGTTTTAATAAATCCGATTACGATCGGTATCATCATCAGAGGGAACCTTACAGGTTGAAACCTTTATTCCGCCGCTTATAAAAACGTTATTTTTCAAAATTATAGGTTACATAAGAAAACTAGAACTACCTACTAAATCACTTTACGGACAACTTTTAAGGGTCAAAATAAACAGCCTAGGAAATAATTAGGAATTTGAGTTCTAAAGCCAGTGGGAAATCTGTTATCAAATTAAGACCCAGGGGAAACCTTGAGTGTGGTTATTCAATCGATTTTCAGTGAGTGCTTTTGAAGTTGTACACGTTACGTCACGTGACCCATGCCTAACTCACTCATGATTCCGTTCGCACAGTTTACGTTATCCTCCTTAATCTACCGTCCTTGAACGATAGTTTCATGTTTTTAAATAACATTTTAGGTAATTCGCAAAACTAAAAATTACGAAATTTAACAAATAACAGCGAATTTTTCACTCGAGTCCCACAAAGATATAACGAGGTACCTATCGTTGATGTTTTAACGTACTATTTAAATAATTCTAATAAATTAATTAAAAAATTACTTTGTATTCACCACTTTATTAATACGGACAGATATCAACATGTTTCGAAAGCGATGCTTTCTTCATCAGGAATACGTAGAACACTAAAAAATAATAATTTCAAGTATAGACAAATTATAAACATAGAACACAATAATGTAATTTTAATTTTTGATTCATTACTTACCTACTTTAATCAATTTTTGTTTATGTTTATAATTTGTCTATTGTTACATCTTTTCCAAAACTCTGAAGTGTTATTAACTTTCGAAAATGCTAAATATAAGTATTTCAAATGTATTATACGAGTATAATAATCTATTGTTTGTGTGCAATGCCATGAAGTGTGAAATGTTATTGTTTGCATGCATATGAAATTTTACAAATAAATTAGTATTATTATTTAAATAATAATATACGCATAACAGAGACCCGCGGTAAGTCTGCGCTTTGAGGTAATATAAACTGATCTCGGGACAGACAAGATGACTAGTGTCTAGTCGATGACTCACAGCATGGAACCTGGTTTTTTAAGCTAAGTAATATTACTACGAACCGTTTTGACATCTCATTGTCTCCCGACAGTCGACACCTTTGTGGGCGGATAATCCACGTGCCCAGAGCGCAGAGGAGCGAGGAGGTACAAGGGGTAGAGATAAAGCAGTGAAAAGAGCCCGAGGGCGCTCCAATTAATGCTAGAAGTTGACTCTCGAGATCGGCTGATTACTGCCGCCATTAGGGAAATTGTACACGGCGCTGAAACTAACTTCACTCAGTCGATAAGGACAGCCCAGAGTTCCAAATTCCTCGCAGCAGTAGTTGGCTGATGGAAGCTCTAAATAATGGTATTGAAAAGTTCGCAGACGTGTGGAGCGTCGGAACCTACTAACGTGGTTACCTTACTTTAGGGGAGGGGGGGGGGTTCAGTACGGATGTACATCGATAGATGTTTAACATTATAAACATGATGAAAATGTGGACAATTATGGGAAGGTAACAAAGAACTTTACTTCATTTGGGTAATGAAATTTCTACGAGGATTCGGGCAAAGTTCGTCCATTTGGAATGACAATGTAAATATGGGCAAAGTTAATTGATTTGGAATGTTAATGCAGATGTTGGTTAGATTTTAATGCGGAATGTCAATGTGGATTTGAGAATAATTCATTATTTTGTAACGTCAATGTGGATTTGAGAATAATTCATTATTTTGTAACGTCAATACGGATTTGACCATAGTTCATTTCTCGTAACGTCAATGTGGATTTGACCATAGTTCATTTCTTGTAACGTCGATGTATATTTGGACAAATACAATCAATTTGGAGAGTCTATGTGGATTTGAGCAATATTCATCGATTTGGAACATCAATATGGATTTGAGCAACATTCATCGATTTGGATCATCAATATGGATTTGAGCGACATTCTTCGATTTGGAACATCAATATGGACTTGAGCAACATTCATCGATTTGGATCATCAATATGGATTTGAGCGACATTCGTCGATTTGGAACATCAATATGGATTTGAGCGACATTCATCGATTTGGAACATCAATATGGACTTGAACAACATTCATCGATTTGGAACATCAATATGGATTTGAGCGACATTCATCGATTTGGAACATCAATATGGATTTGAGCAACATTCATCGATTGGGAACAGCAATATGGATTTAAACTGCATTCGTCGATTTGGAACATCAATATAAATTTGGACAATGTTAATTAATTTAGAGTCAATGTGGATTTGGAAAAAAATTATTAATTTCCAATATCCGTGTGGACTTGTTACACAACCGTAATGAAATGTTTGATATTCACTGTTATCAATTCGACTGCAAACCTAAATCTCATTAACTTATCTTAAAACTGAATGTAAGAACAGAACCCATCACAGAAGAACTAACTTTATTATTTTGTTCAGAGCTTTATTACTCAAATGTTCCCGATTCCAATTCGTTAACATTACTTGCGATCTGTAAAATTACTCAACCGAACAAAAAACATTCGGGATGTAAAGACCCCCTTTAATAGGTAACATGATTACTGAATACACACACATTCAGCATTCGTTAAAAATATGATTTATTCACAAGCACGAATAGTCATTACGATACAAAACAACAATACTAATACCAACACAGCAACCCTAATAATTTGGTGAAATAAAAATGACAGCCAGAAGGTGCCACCGGTGACAAAGGAGTTCTCTCACCCCTGCACACTACATTCCAAATTCAAACTTGTTCCCGCACATTCACAAAGTAACACCTTTTCTATGGTGTCCATATTAGGGTAGGTGTACCTACCTACACGATATGACACAATAGCCAATAGTCCCAGCCAACAAATATTTTTTTTAGCAGTCAAAAGGGCAAATGAAATATTTATTATTTATTTCATTTTATTTGGGAAAACGTACAATTATAACACATTACATGTTAATAGGTTAACTTATTACTTTGTTGCATTAACCAGTGAAGTTTGCGGTATACGAGTATAATAATAAAAAATATGAAAATTTGTAAATGATAGAATACAAAGAGAAAAAATGTACAAAATATTGGAAGTGAAATGGAGAAGAAAAAGAACATAATAAACGCGAAAAGTACAGCTTGACAAGCTTAACTTTGGAGTTGGTGGCGTCGCCAGTACAGATATCGTGGATGCGTTTGCAAAATAAATCTCTGTACAAAGGCATTCTTTAATTTCTTTATGTAAATACCGCAACACAAGTGGAACTATGGCATCCCCAATTGTGGTATATTGTGAAGCTGGATGGAATGGGGGAGGTAAGTAGATGGGAAAGAGGAAGGTGGGGAATTACCTGGCTATAACAGATCTGTCACCAAACTGATATTATAATCAAATAGGACCTTATAAATACCAAAATTACGAATAATTTCTTCGCTGAGGAATTAGATACAACCCTTAATATTTCAGAATATATTTTTCGTCTCATTGATGATTGCAATAACACCGTACCTAGATTAAAAAAAAAAAAAATTCCTTTTCAAAATTACACACAAATAAATATCTGTGAAGAAAAAAAAAAGTACGATTTTCAAATTTTAATTCACCTTAAATCATTAGATTTTTATTATTATTCTAAAATTATTTGGTTGAATTACGTTTGTAGTTATTTGACAAGTTTTTAATATTGTTTGCACATCACCTACCATGCATTGTCATGTGTGTAAATACTCCTCCCATTAACCACGAGCTATTGGAGCTCAACTTATGGCGAGTAGAATAATAAGAAATAAAAAAAAATTAACAAATGGATTTATAATATAAATTATTTTTCAACTTAAACTGACGATAACTGTCCTAATACTGGAATAGTCGGAACTTTTAATCGGTTTTCAAAGCCAATGAATTCTATAAACTCCAGAATAATGCTTAAGATGCCAAATGACTTAAGAATGATCAAAGACTCGATAAAATTCAAAACTAAACTTAAAAACACGTTTTCAGACAATCATATCCATAAATTGAAGAAACGCACACGTAGATTGCTTAGCTAGGCTAAGTCACTTATAAAGTAAGTTTAAAAAAATCACGCACCAGTGCGCAAATGAATCCACAGCCCGCAACACTATAAATAAATAAATGTGTAAAAAAGATGTTAATATCTACTAAAAACTTCTTACGCTTTTTAAGGTCATTTTATAAATATTCTCCAGTCCTAAATATTATAACACCTCAAATAAATACCAGCTCTTCTTGTGCCACCAATCTTCTAGTAAATGTAACATCAACAGAAAGGGAGGATAAAAAAGCAACTGTAAAAATCATATCATCCTCTAAGCTTAAATTTTCTAATAAAACTGTATTCATCTGAAGCGACCTGCCAGGTAAGTGTGTTTTTCTGTATCTGTTTATGTTATAAATATGTTATTTTAATTTAATTTATTTTTTTTATTTTTTGTTTTTATATTATATTTCTACAATGTGTAATTTTCTATTCTTAAAATGTATTCTTTTTATATGGCAGACAGAGTATTGCACTCGCCGCTTTGTTCTGCTGAAATAAAACATTATTATTATTATTATTATGTAATATTTGTACAGCGCCCTTGAGGTTATTTTTTCACAAAAAACGGCGCTATACAAATCATCCAATTATTGTCAATATTAATGCTTCGTGCATCACTTCTCATAGCTTTTCACGTCCGTATCGCTTTACATCATAATAACTTTATTTTTTTTTAAACCCATTTAAAAATATGTTGATAACCGAATAACAAAACATATGACGTGTTTAGTTACCCGTGTGGCCGCCTGCAGAGGTAACACTGTCAAGCTATACCCAAACGACATCATACCTCGGGGAATATCAAATCGATAGAATACGAAAAGTGGGGAACGCAATGTAGAACTACAAAAACCTAAATTGTATTATTTGAAATAGAATGAGTCGCAACGCAGCTTGGCACCTATTTGTTATCGGTTGTATTCAGAATTTTCTTTTTAAATTTCCCGTAAGCACTTGAAAGGGGTAAAAGAAATGAAGCGTTCGTCAGCATTTAGGAAAACGCACCGTCAGGCGTTTTAATAACAACAAATGAAAAAAAAACTTTTTACTTAACGGAATATCTGCTGTTTCAAAACACCCTATTCATTGTCGAGTCGTCGCAATTTCGTGGTGTCAATTTCAAATGATTTATGAACAGTGCTAGTTAGTAGGTACTCCATTCATCTGCGCACGCTACGAAGATAGCTGTGGCGTGCTGTTCACAAAGCCTTAAAAACTGTACCTACTCTAAGAAAAACAAACCATAAAATAAAAAAAATTACAAATTTCTAAGCAAAATGAATTTTTCATTAATTTGGTAAGGAAATTGTATGCTCATTTTGGCCACAACAATCAGCCAATGATAATAAAATAGCCATATTCAATGCACAATTATTCATACCCGAACTTGAAAACCTACACACAGCCCTATCTAGTACGCACATTTTTAATTCTCATTATTTAAGTGCACGTATTTACAGTACGGTTTAACACACTTAATAAACGAATTTAAAATTATTTTGTATTCACCATTTATTACTATACACATGTTTCGAAAGCGATGCTTTCTTCATCAGGAATATATAGAATACTATAAAATAATAATCTCAAGTATACAAAAGATAAATATAGAATACAATAATTTAAGAATAGACAAATTACGAACATAAACAAAAATTGATTAAAGTACGTAAATAATTAATCAAAAATAACTATTATGCTTGACAATATTATTTTTTAGTATTCTATATATTTTTGATGAAGAAAGCCTCGCTTTCGAAACATGTAGATTTGTATATATTGATAAAGTGGTGGACACAAAATAATTTTTAAATAATTTATTAATAATGACGCCACGAAGTGAATACCAATCTTTTGAAGAAATTACAACATACTTGCATTCGGCCAAAAAGGGAAAAAAACGTATGGAGATTTTTTTGAATCCATAGTCTTTAAACATCTACAATCGCGATGCTCTCGACTATAAAGTCAGTGGCTGAGTTCGCATCGCCTCTGGGTCCCACCCAGGCGTCGTGAGTTCAATTCCTCGGCTGGCTAAGTCCTCACAACGACACAAGCAATATCTTCCGATTACTGTGATGGTAGGAGATTTTCAAATTTTGTCAGGTTATTGGTAACCCGGAAATGTTTGTCTTTCTCCAGTCTCCATATTCAGAATGTCTATCTACATATCACGAACTTCCCAGGAAAACTTGTATTTATGCACTTTAAAATATATATGTTATTTTTTAAGATAATCTCTATTCAAATGTCTAGTCGAAAATGTGGTTAATTATATGAAATTCTTTGGACAGAAAAAAATGGCAAAGTATGCTCCGAAAAATATAAATATCGCAAGTAGTTCTGTGATACTTAGCCAGCCGAGGAATTGAACTCACGAAGCCTGGGTGAGAACCCGACGCGCTACCAACTCAGCTACTGACCGGTACCAGCTGCTAGACATTAGTCAAAAATATTTTCTATCGAATAAAAATAATAATTATGAATAGAACCATCCAGATAAAATTTCTTATGTTTAATTCTATCGGAATGTCACCTTCACCTTGTCAGCTCTCAGAGCATAATACGCAGACGAAATGAAGAAATAGGAGACGGGATTATGAATCTTACACGTGCGTGTTATAATAGACGAAAACAGATTCCACGTGGGTTCAACTAGCGACAAATAATATTACATGGATGAATCACCCGATAGAAAATACGTTCAAACGTTTGATTTATCGCCGGTAGATGGCAGTTTGTTGTTGAACTAAAACCAAGATAAACAAATAAAAAATATAAACATTAGTTTCATAAAGATAGTAAAGCAGAAATCTACTAGAGAACTACCATACACAATCACATTATCAGTTATATCCAAAACACTATTTCATGAACGCTTATTCTTTAACTGTTTTATATTTTGAGGCAATTTGAGCTATCTTGCAAAGAATATTATGACTTAATATATTCAGAGAGAACAACAAATGTCGATTCGCAAATATTGTTATCCACACAAATATAAATCGATTTCGAAAAAATATTAAAAACCAACAGATTTAAACGGTCCGGCTTGGCTCTGGCGTCACTCAGTGTCGATGGTGACGTCATTGCGACGTGATTGACAACTAGATGTATCCGAATGAGTGAGCCGCCATACAGCGCTATATATTTTACTGGTTGTTACGCGTCGGTGCTGCTGTCGCCACAAATTAGGTGGTTCACTCGGACACTATGGTGGAGCCACTGGAGGCGCCACACGGGTGTTTTGTAAAATTTTAAATTACCGACATCGATGAACATCGTTAATTTTACACTACTAGATGGTAATACCAAGGTGAAGGCGGGAGCCTGTTTATTGATTATCTCATTAAACTTTTAAAAATTCAAAAATATAAGAGCCGCGAGCACCCTGAGGATGATTGATCTACTAAAACTTGGTCTGAAAGTGTCGTGATCGTTGATCAAATTTCCGATAGTCATTTTTTTATAAATTAATTAACGAGTTATCTATTAATATCCACGGAAAATCGTAAAAAGAGCCGTGCGTCGATTATCAGAGAACGAAGCATGTCAGAAGTACTATCAGAATTATTGTTAAATTTGAGCAGGGTCCGATACTATCAAATGTCAAAAGCTCATGCGCGTATGACGTTAGTATTAATGGCCTTGCGGTGTACAATTTCAAGATTAAGACATTATGTAGGTAACATTAACATGCGACGAATTAAATAATCTATATTAATTTCTCTTTACGAAACCTCTGGCGTCCAACTTTCAATATTCTTCTTCCTTAGTCGGTGCCTCATTACTTAGAATCGTGACCCCCACTCCACCTATGTTGAAAGAGGTTAACTTATACGTTCCTAACAAGCATACTCGTGGGAGATCCCATACACTGTTTTATGTTCCGAAAGCGAGAATATCTGTTTACCAGAATACGCCAATCGTCAGAGCGAGTCAACAGCTCAACAATGCTGGATTGACCGTTGACATTTTCAATATCACTTATAGACAGTTTTGCGACTATCTTTTGACCCACGTCATAAAATAGTTATAAAACTGCCCCCATGACTTTTTATACTTTTCCTATCAACCTTTCACTTCTTGCATATATGATCCAGATTACCATCTTTAGTACGTATTGTTTAAATCATTGATAAACAAATGTTTACTTACTTGTACTGTTTGTTATTGCTAATACTTGTCTACGTATATTTTTTACCATTTCTCATTTATTGTAATGGATTTTAATCTTTGTAATATATTAGTATACAAATGTTTTATGGAGATTATGATATAAAAAATTTCCCTCGTGAACAAGGCTCCTCCACTCCACTCCTTGCGGTCCTGCCTTCCACTTTGCCAGTGACCATGAGTTTCTCCAGGAGTTCTTAGTTTGGCAAGTCACTTGTCTAATATACCTTAGGATACGCTGTAGGAAGGCAGTTGCTAGACAATTATGGATGCATAAGTCTTCCAGAATGGATAGATACCTATATTAGTACGTTTAAACATAAGTCTCCCTCAATTACTTTGCCGATCCTGGGTGGCTCTCATCTGGGCGACCTCTGATCCTCTTTCTAAACCAAGGACGCCATCAAATGATAATGCAGTTCCAGTGGTCATCTGTTCAGAGTGCACTGCAATCCGGTGACAAAATAGTCCCACTTGAGATTGAAGATTGTGATGGTTATGTCGGCCATCTTAGACTTGATCCTTATACACTCATTCGTCTTTCTAAAGATATCTAGCATGGTTATTGCTATGGCTTCTTGTCTGGTGCCCATTTATCCTATCATCTATGCGTATTAAGAACTAGTCTGAATTGTAAAACTTTACCGCAACGTTCATCACAACGTTCTTAGCTCCATGCTCGCTAGTGTACACACTTGATAAATACACGCGTCCGGAGGTAGGTTATAGCAAAGTTTGCTGAAGACGGCCGATCCAAATCTTCTTCTGTCATTGCCGGTATTGCAGTTGCTTTTTAAGCTCGGCTCAAAAGATATTTACGTCCGTCAAATTGCTATCTGGTAGTAATCCCAACAGTACTGAGTACCTGAGTATACTGAAAAACCGGCCCTCGATTTCGCTGGTCTGGTTTTCTTTACCTTTTAGTTTCAGAACTTCACCCAAGTACTGGTCTACATTATCTGAAAATATTCCTCTGACACTATATTTACACCAAAGTCAATATGATCAGACGCAATATTCATTATTCACAGCAAAACAGACATTGCTTTCACAGTTTTCTTGACGTTGTTAATCCCTAATCCCTAGTTTCCCGGCCAAATGAAACATCGAAATTTCGTACTACATTTTATGGCGTTCCACCCTATTTTATAGGTTGCCGCCAACTTTACGGCAGGCAGGTAGGACACTATGATGGGGCAATTTTGAACGCAAGAACATAAAAAAAAAGATTCATCCCATACTTTAACCCCTAGATTGGGTAGGTACATTATTTTATGTGTGAATTCAGGAGATTTAAAAATGTTTTTTTAGTTCAACCGTAAAATATTTTCAGTTTTATTACTCTTTTTAGCAGTAGTAAATTCGGGATTATTTATGTCTTTTGAAGTTGGGTAGGTAGGTAATTTATATAGGTAGGTAGGTAGCCGATTGATATCATTATTTTCAAACCAATATTGTTGGCACCATACTAATTCTGAAATCTCGGTTTTTGGTTGTTTTAGTTAGTTGAGGGCCACGGTTAACGCTCCGTCTTACGTGGGCGAAGGAACATGCGACGACGACGCGATGCTAAGTGATGCGAAAATTTCAAATGGTTGGAATAACTTGAAAGGGTACTACGTTACAAATAACAAGCGACGAATGGGGCGGTGCAGCCGAGGACTTCAGCGATTTGATATTTTCGCGCGTGGTGGACGCGATTTGTCAACGAAGCTGAAGTAGAAAATTTTATCTGTTCTATACAGGAACGGCCTGTACTATGGGATAACAGGGACAAACACTATCATAATCGTCTATTAAAGCATCACGTTGCTTTAAATCGCTGTCGCAATAGCGTTCGCGGAACTTCACCTACGTAAGACGCAGGGTTACTCTTTGCAGGCTGCTAAAGGTGGAATTAACGAACGAACGAACTATTTTTTAATAAAAAAATATGATCTCCATAAAATTTACAGTTAATAATAAAAAAATACCATGTTAACTTGCCAAGATGAAAACTGAATTTTTTGTTTCTAAAGCATAAAAAATATATATTTCAAGTACCTACCTACCAGTAGCGTGCATTGCTACTTGACCAAGGGTAGGCGCCATTCATCTCGAAACCCCGAACATCGATTTACAGGGTTTATTACAGGTAAAAAATATTAAAACTCGAAGGTACGTAGAAAAACACGAAACATTAACACAATTCAGTTAGAATTTCTCATAATCTTGTTGATCGTTTATCAATTTTATTGCCGGTTAGATTATTCGCCAACGGACTGACACGTTGACACGTCGGTTCTCGTCCGATCACAGAGGTTAAGCAACATCGGGCGTGGTCAGTATTTGGATGGGTGACCGCTTAGGAAAGCCGCTTGCCGTTATACTTTTTTTTACCCTCCACTCAGCATACATAAAGTTGACATAGGCGCCTAGGGACATAATTATGTATCTGCGATAAAAAAAAAAATTAAATAAATAATTTTCATCGTGGATATTACATATTCGTATATATTACCAATTTCGCTAATTGGAAGTTGGAAGGATTGGCTTTGAAATATTTCCACAGATGTCAGTCACCATCGGCAAAAAAGGAAAATTTGTGAAAAAGTATATTAACAGATTTGCAATAATGATTACAAGGTAATTTCAATATGAACCCTTTTCATGCAAAAATTACTTGCAGTAATACTGCATTTGATCCAGCTTTTGGAAACGAAAACAGTAGAAAGGAGTGTAAATTCATTATTGAGTGATTTGCGCTGCTTACGCGATATATCCCATGAAAAGCTATAAAAATACTATCTTGTGGGAGATAACTTGAATGGAACCGTGTCAGGTTGCAACTGAAGAAACGAAAATAATTGTGAAAATAGAAGGATTTTATCATGAAACGATTATTACCTAAAATTGAACTTTTATATGATCGTTTTTTTGTTAAAATTTTAGTTAATTTTTACCCTCCATTTTCTTAGGATAGGTACAGTTTTTCAGCCTACCTATAGAATAAAAATGATTCTCTTGAGAAACACAGTCTGACATTTAAAAGTAGACAAAAATTGAAGGGCGCTGCGATCGTTTGAAGGATTTTAAATGACAAGACCAAGATGGCTCATGGGATAATTAAAAAGTACAATGGTCCAAATGCGTATTTTTTTTACTTTAACCAAGCGGTCTTCAGAAATTAGTGGTACTTTCCGAAAGATTCTAAGACAATTTTTTTATTTTTTTGTAAAAACTATTTTAGTATTTAACAGTTTAGAAGGAAGATAATAAACATGAAAAGGCTATTTTTTGTATTTCTGATATGCATGTATCTAAATAAACAAAATAAAACAAATCTAATTACATAATCGAATTGTGTTGTTTGGGTTGTATGTTTAAAACGAAATGTCAAACTCGAACGTGAAAAAATATGAATGTTTAGAACAAATTTTGAAAAGCTTGGTGGTGCCAGATAATGATGAAAAAATAGTTCTACTTTTTTAAATATCTACATTTTATTGGCAAGATATGTTCCAATATTGAAAATGTCACTCGTACGTACGCACAAGGAAACGTACGTTTTCTAGTACCCACCTACACCGCCTTCAAGAACAGTAAAAAAGATTTAAGTAGCTACTTGCTTGAAGACGAAATTTAAGTTACAATTTTAACTCAATGGGGTTCGTCCTTCTGAACTTATCTTTACTCGACAAGTTGTTGGTAAAATTGCTTTCTTTGTGACGTTGAAATTTTGTTTGCTACCTTTAAAAGATCGTCCAACGTTGAAGAATTCCTCATTCCAACAAATAGTTGTTCGTTCAATTCGTTCAATTAATGTAATGATTTTCTCAAAGTAATCAGTGCTCAAATTCAACTGGGGCCAACCGGAACGCTGCTCCAGTTCTTGGAGCCTATCGTCCATGCCGTTCCGGTTCCTGAATACAATCAGCTAACAAAAAACTTTCAAGAAGTCTGAAAAACTTTTATACAGCATGTTAGCGTTCCCCTATTCCCAATCCACTGAATTAGGCGAACTAGAAGTAATCCACAGAATTTCCCAGAAATTGTCATCAACTTGCCATTCACAAAATTTAAAAAAGCAATATGCCGCCATCTTTATAAAGTTGCCATATTCGCATCACAATATATGAACCTAAAATTTCCGCAACCGAGTGCGTCATATAAATAGGGAGGAAGTATTCGAGATATTCGCATTTGTTTCATGCAGGAAATTATGCATAGCTTTTCTATGTAAATAAATTTGTTTCTTCCCCATTTAAATGCTCTTATGTCAGGCCCCGGTCCCCATTGAATACATAACGCAATAAATCTTGTAAATTTCGTGCTTTCCCCTTTGTTAACCGCAGCCTTCTGGTGTGTAGGTATGTATAATATTATGTATATTCTGATATCTGGCCAAAACATCGCGACGTGGAGGGTTACTTGTCGCGCCATTTTAAGGGTACCTATTTGGCAGAAAGAAACGCGAAAATCAATATGGCAACACAATGACTCAGCGTTACAGGAAAAACTAACTCTCGTATGTCAGTGACCAAAATGCTCAACAAAATGACAAAGTCATGCGTAGCGTAATTTCAATAGATGGTTAAGGTATTTCTAACTTTCGTTACATTTTACATTGTCACATATTTATTTTTTACATTCGAACGAATCCCGTTACGCCCGTTTTAGCCTTTTTTTTACTTGGTCAGTACCCAAAAATATGCACTTCGCAGGTTGCTAACTCAAAAAATACTACGAATAATTTATTTGTTAATTTTACACGGGTAATTAGAAAAATGTATAAGGTTTCAAAAGACAATAATCCTCAAACTGTAATCTTTTTAATTTTATATGAAATTAGTACTAGAATTTTAGGTAAAACGTTCAACTTTTACTGGTTTTCAAACTGCATCTATTTTAAGACATTTTGGGACGTATTTCATAAAATTTAAGGATTACGGTTTGAATATTTTTGTCTTTTTAAACCTCATACATTTTTCTAACTACCCGTATATAATATACAGAAAAATAATTTGTGGTATTTCTTCAGTTAGCAACCTGCACAGTGATGCTTATGGACATTTTTTAGTGCGGCGTTTAACCGGGACCGTTCAAATGTCAAACAAAATAAAATGGTGCTGATCGATGATTTAACGGTGATCAAATTTGATGTGGTTTAAGACACCTAAAACTTACTTTACTCTCCTGTCAGCTGCAAAAAACTTCCGACAAACTGGCAAATTAATAATCATACGTTATTTCAATACATTATCTAACAATATCGGCACAGGCATTTATTAAAAGCTCCCGATAAAGCCAGACAAAGTTTGTCTGTCACAATTGTGGGGCTGTAATGCAAAATTGTAAGCGATATATTATAGAATTTTGTTCAGCGTTAGTGCCGGGATTGTTACAATGGTAAGGTGATTTGAATCTAGTTGATCTACTAGG
This sequence comes from Halesus radiatus, assembly GCA_022606495.2. Lineage (NCBI taxonomy): Eukaryota > Metazoa > Arthropoda > Insecta > Trichoptera > Limnephilidae > Halesus > Halesus radiatus. The sequence goes on along the minus strand of JAHDVE020004745.1, from coordinate 129,219 downwards.
TACGTAATAATTTATTAACGAAACCAATTCAGGGGAATCAAACCAGTTATTATTTATATTAAATAAATAAATTAGGTTAGAAAATATTTTTAATCTTTTAACAGCAACAGAGTAGATCTCTTTTTCACGTGAAAGGAATATCAAAATAATTAAACCAATTTTCGTTATGTAACGAATACACGCAATAATTTAAGGCTTTTATTTTAAGCCAATGAACAAGTTGTTCTAATTCTTTTAATATCTTTACCTTCCCTAACCTAGTTTCTTCACTAAGACGTATCAGACGTACCTGATAGACTTTAACAAGTGATTATAAGCCCTATGAAAGGTAGATGGCATTTAGGTATATTTGATCATTTCACGAAGTTGGTTGGCCATCGTTTCAGGCATTTAAAAAAAAAAGTTAGTTTGTTGTTTGCTCTTGGAATAACAAGGTTATGTCATGCGATAATGTGATCTAGAGATAGTAGCTTTAAGACTCGCTATCGCATAACATTGAAGTATCAGATGGAACCTTGTTATTCCAAGGGGTAGATATATGCAGTATGGGTAATTCGAGGCTAGAGAATCGACTGACATTATTATTTTTACGATAAAATGACAAAATCCTTTTAATTTTTCATCTTATAAAAACACCCTTTTTTACAAGACGTACTATTATTTCCAGCAAAAAATATGTACCTTTCTAGGCAAAAGTAACTATTTTTTTATATTATAGCAATACGTACTATTTCCAATAGAAATTTCTTCGCAAAATCGACTATTTTTTTATATTATAACAATGCGTAATAGAAATTTCTCCGCAAAAGTGACTTTTTTTAATATTATATAGCAATGCGTACTATTTCAAATAGAAATTTCAGAGAAATAATTTATTTTTTCTGCAAAACGTACTATTTTTCTTGAGATTGACAGATGTATTTAACAGTCGCCAAATTTGAAAACAAAGAAGGAAAGGATTTTTTTGTTTATTCCTGGTTAGAAACTGAATCAGGAAGAGGACCGAATAAAGTCTTTTCCGTACTTGCAATTTTTTTTTATGTTTTGAAGGACAAGGATACAAGGATATAAAGGAAATAGTCGTATTTGCAAAATAAAATAATTAAAATTATGAATTTAAAATATTATTTATCCAATGCCAAGTGAATAAATCGCAGCAATGATTACAAATATTTTTTCAATTATTTAAAAAAAATGTTTGTAGCATTATGATTGTACCGTTTTTTGGTTCTGCTGAAAAGTTCGATTTTTGGAAATAGGCAGTTTTGCATTACAGCCCACAATTCAGAAACAAACAAGATTCAAAGGTTTTAATGAAATTTTCAAATTAAATTCTGTTACCCGTTTAAAGTTTTGTACATTTTAATCGATGTTCTCAAAAATGGAGAATGTTCAAATTGTTGGACAGCAATCACGAAATGATAAAGTGCGTTGTTGAAATTGGAAATAAGTTTTGAATTGTGTTTCACAACGCGAAAATTAAAGTTATTCCTAATTGTTAAAACATGATTTATCATAAAATGTAATAAAACTTTCGGATACTTCAATATTTTTGCCGTTTCTCTTTCAATAGCAACCTACCAACGTACCAAATACTAATTGTACACTAATGAAATGTGACATGTACAAATACCTATAGATAAAAAAAATTATCGCCTTTGAAAATATACAATAGGTAGGTACTTTATCGCATGTCTGTATTTGAAAATATTTTTTATAATATGAATACTTCTTTTTTTTTTTAAGACAAATATTCCCTGGTTACGAATAACCTGACAATATTTGAAAATCTCCTACTGCCATCATAGTAAGCCGAAGATATTGCTTGTGTCGTAATGGAGAACTTAGCCAACCGAGGAATTGAACTCACGACGCCTGGGTGAGACCCAAACGCGATGCCAACTCAGCCACTGACCGGTCTACCGGTCATTATTTTCTTAACGCATACATCAGTCCAATTTTGAAAGTGTCACAGTATCAGCATATTGTAGATATTTATTATTTTGGAACTATAAAATGTCATTACTATGGCAACACCACACTAATCACTTTGTCTTTTCTCCATTTAGTGGACCGTCCACCCGCCTCTGCGCATTATACGATTTTTAATTTCCTTTTTTAGAATAAACTAACGAAACTACACTGTATTTATTATTTTGGAACTATAAAATGGCATTACTATGGCAACACCACACTAATTAGTTGGTCTTTGAAATATATTCTCCATATTCAAATGTTTTCACATACCTATTCGGGTTTGACAGGTCATTTCAAAGAAACAATGCAAAACATCATAATTCATTTTATTACGTTTTTTTTCCATTGAAAATTTTTATGTGTGAATTTAATATTTTTTTTAAATTTATATAACATTACATCTAACACATGACTTTCCATATATTTATCATCCTAACAATAAATAATTACAATTAGACAAATTTGAAGTTTTAGAAATCAGATATAACTAATAATCATTTTTTTAGTAGCTATCTCTTGAATTAATTTTCTTATTAATATTAATAATAATTTTTTTTTTTTTTAATTTTTTAACAAATTTTTTACTCTGTTTTATAATAATTTTTTACTAACATTTTTGATTAATTACTTACCTACTTTAATCATTTTTTTATGTTTACAATTTGTCTATTCTTACATTGTGTTCTATGTTTATCATTTGTCTATACTTGACATTATTATTTTTTAGTATTCTATATATTCCTGATGAAGAACGCATTGCTTTCGAAACATGGTGATACTCGTATGTGTACATATATTAATAAAGTGGTGAATACAAAGTAATTTTTAATTCACTTATTTATGTTTAAATTTTTTTTACAGTTTGAACACAAAATTAGATATCTTAGAATATCAACTTCTTTCAGAAGGTACCGCAAATTTTTAACACTCTTCGGTAACTTAGACCATTGTGTTTTTTTTACTTGCTTTGATTTTCCTATGAGCTGTCTTTGTGTTGCCATTTGAAAATATTTTTAAACGATCACGCGCCCTCAATTTTTGTCTACTTTTAAATGATTTTTTTATTTTACTGATTCTTTCGTAATCCTCTAACTAGCTGGGGCTTATAGCAATACCCCTCATTTTACTATCTAACTAGTACTGCGGCACTTTGGCCTTATTACTATCACCATCTGATGGTTGTATTTACTTGACTGGGTTTAATTTTACATTTCATGAGTTTTTAGGGAAAAGATCTTAACTGGATAAAAAAGGAAAATGAGAAAAGGCAAACATTCAGTTCTGAACTGCTTTTAAATGTCAAGACTGTACCTCCAAGGAAATTATAATTTGTTTAATTTACCCGTAACGAAAAAAGGCAACATAAATCATTTCGTTCCGTTAAAATAGTGTCACTAAAATTCATTATGTATCTACATTGATCATTTTGTCAAATAAATGTTTTATTCGACTTGAACCTAATGAAGTCGAACAATCTGGGCATGACAAATTTAATCTCCTAATGCGGAAAGAAAAAAGATTTCCAGATACATACATCTGTCGCATAATATAATTGTCGTTGTCATTATTATTCTGATGATGCTCCAGTACCTATGCGAGTAGCAAAGTAACATTTTATGGATGTTATGTCACACTCATAACTCGTGACATTTATATTGGGTTTTGGTATAGAGAAGATGATACTAAATGTGGCGCGTTAATAATAGAAATGCAGATATTATGTGAAGAAATTCCTTAACTGCGTGAGAGGGTAGGTACCGTCAAACAATGTATTTTTTCTTTCGGAATTATATATTTATAGCTTGGCAACATTATCCTGCGTTTCGGTTTTAGGTAGTGGTAAAACTTAAACATTTTCGAATTATGAAGTTTTTTTTTTTTGCCAGCGCGACAATGAAAAAATCTTAATCGAATCTTATGATTTTCTGATTGGTTTCATATGGGTCAAACGGTTATTTTTATTTCTCTGTTATATTCTCTTATAGGAAGTTGGCTATCATCGGGAGAGAAAAAAGTAAATTTTCTTTATTACTAATTTGCTTGTAGTTTCTGCCCAACTTTTAATAACCATTCAAAAAGTGAGCCATTTGTTTTACCAGGTGAATTTCTGAAAAAAAAATAACCTTCCAAGATTTTTTTCATATCTCAAGGGGGAGTGGGTAGCTAGCGATTCAGATTTTGGCGAATTCTGAACAATTCTATAATCTTTACAGATTTTGGGGTTTTTATATGTATGATATTACGATAACTGATTTGATGTCGCGGGTGGCCCGCTTTCTGAAAATGATGGTGAAATTTTCGGGAATAGATAGCGATTGACAATTATTATTCGTTCTTTGGATTATTTGTGTGCTGGTTTGGGATAACGACTAATAACCGGGACAATCGATTTAAAAATAAACGTTTTTCTTTTGTGCAATTTTATATTTAATCTAACCCGAATCTTATTTATGGAATCAATTCTGTTCAAATAAATTGTAACGTATTTATTGGAAAGTACATATTGAAAAATGTATCAATTTATTTATTTTATTTGGAAAACCAACAGTTTAAAATAATTATTACGTATAGTAAGTATTTGTAAAATATAATAGTTTTTCACTTAAGTAATATTATATTGCTGCTATTGGTTTTAAGGAGATTAATTGGAAATTTTCACGACTAAAAGTTAGCTAAATGAATTGTTAGGTATTATTTAATATCTATCAGATACAGTGCATGTTTAATATTATTTATAAATATATCTTAAAACACTGAAAGAATATGAAATATCCCTGTTTTATTGCGAAATTTTCCATTTATAACAAAAAAGGCACGAATAGTGATACCCATTAGGATTAGAAGCCGTAAGTCTCCAGTGACGATGACCCTCCGGGGGTCAGAGGTTAGCTTGAAATATCACCACACACAGTCCATTATGTGTGAAGAAAGAATACGAAAGAAAACTTAAACATTATTTATTGCCGAGTGCTAAAAGACAAACAAAAGAATATCCTCTGAAAGTTACTGCGCTCTACGAAAAAACGTACATAGCGCACCAGGTTTGACTTTATAAGATAAATACGAAAAGGTGGTTCAAATATTTAAAAAATAAATAAGACATGTAAGGAAAATGGGTTTTCCTTTAAATATTTGCTGTGCGCGGTTTGTTGCCGCTTTGCTTCTGGAATAAATGGCATATGTTTATGTCATATTCGCCCGGTATAAACAACCGTTTAGTGGACCGTCCACCCGCCTCGGCGCATTATACGATTTTTAATTTCCTTTTTTAATCGAATAAACTAACTAAACTACGCTGTACTTATTAAAAGCCGTCGAAAAATCGATGCAAGAACAGCCTTGGGTGAACATGCAAGACCTAGCGCTACCGAAGTGTCAGAATCGATTCGTATTTTGAACGGAACGCGTTCGAAAATGTCAGATTTGAGGGAAATAAGGGCTGTGCTTACCTGGCCAGCAGCGAGGATCCCACAAAACAGCAGAATAGCACACATCGTAGTTAGAATCCGCGACATAATGGGTATTGGGGGTTTACCAGCCCAGATGAACACGGAACACTGTCACTCGAGGAATAATTTGACTGCACTGGAGCCGCGGTAGTAGACGGGACTAGTATGGGACGGGAGTTGGGAGTTGTCTTCGCCGCCAGCGACATCTGACGCGCCGGGCGCATGCGTCCCACACAGCAAGCTACTCGACGAGGGGCGATTGATTTGGTATTGCGTAAAATATAAAAGCCCATCAAAACATTGTATAATCTTTATTAAATGCTTCAAAAATCTCGTCAATAATACATATTTTGATCTCCTGCAAGCGCCACAACCCTCGTTACATCATTGTTAATTATTGTATTATTATCTTGTCGAAAAACAGCGACATCAAATTTGTATTCCACTGGAGTACAAGTGAAATAGATCGATGGCGGTCGCTTAGCAACCGGCGATACCTACTGCGCAATAATAAACGCACAATTACCAAGTATTACTTAACTTACAAATATCTTTACTAATAAAACGAAATGCCATTGGAATACTTGAGTGCTAAAAATGCTAAGCTTAGATATATCACGAACTATTATATAATAAAACGCTTTTATTTGTCAATTTAAAAATGTTTTTCATGACCATGGGAAAGCCTCAATTATTTTCGACTTCATAAATGCCGCATACTTTGTTTGCTGGAACTGCTTTATCTGAAAAACAATATATGAAAAATTAGCATTTATTTAAAAACAAAACAGTCCGTATTGCGATAAAATTCGATCTAATGTATTAATTATTTGGCAAAACGCTCACCGATCATTTTTGGATAGGGCAGATTCAGGTTATTCATTATGACCACGAATTCGTCCAGAGTTTTGGTCAACCTTGGATTGTATTTCTTCTCCTCGCCGACAGATGTCGCAGAAAAGCCTTTATAGTCGTGCGCTGGATAAATGGTGTAGTTCTCGGGTAAGGACAGAATTTGTTCGTGAACCGACCGATAGAGGGTTTCGGGGCTTCCCTCCTGGAAATCCGTTCTTCCACAACCCCTGATTAGAAGAGCGTCTCCGGTAAATGCAAGGCCCTGAAACAAAAGTAATCATTAATAATAATAAATTAAATTAAAAATCGGAAAGTCGCCAATGGCCACCAACTCCAAAAATTGTTAAGAATTGGGACTATAATCATACAACTACTGTCAATATTTATCAAATTCTTACAATAATCAATTTTATGTAACATTATTTCTGTTTGAAAAGCTGTGCCTACCCCAAGAAAAAAGAACCATACAAAGAAAATGATGACATCCAAAATTTTCTGATCGAAACATAATTATTCCATGAATTTGGTAAAGAACTTGTGTGCTCATTTATTCAGTTGGCCAAAACAATTAGCGGAAGATGATAAAATGACCATATTCAATGTACAATTCATACCCCAATTTGAAAAACTGCACACAGCCTACCTTTGGTCATAGAGCAATGCACGCCACCATGTGTTAGCAATATTATGAATATGAGAAGAGTTGTGTTGAATAATATTATATGAACATAAAACACATATCACGATTCATAACAAATTAATAGAAATCGTAAGAATTTAAATAATTTCATGTTATTTACCAATTATATAAATATTTATGTATATTTAACAAGTTGCTACATAATTTAAATAAATTGAGCTTGATGCCAAAAGGCCTTCAAATGTCAGAGGCTTTTGGAAAGTGCTTCTTTGTATCAAGTTTTTAATGAAACTTCAATGTCATCAAAGCCGACTGATGACTATGCCCTCAAATTACATAAATACCAAGGAATCTATCAACATAATCAAGGATTATCATACCTATGTCCCACTATAGAGCACTCTAAAAGCATTAAATATCTTGGTATTGAAATTGATGAACATCTCAGATAGAACTCACACATCAACGTCATTACAAAAAAACTCACCAATTACATGTACTTCTTTAGAAACATCCGTAATATCCTCAACACAAACGATATTAAAAAAGTTTATTATGCTTTGTGTCAATCACAAATAAGAGTACGGGATAGCTGGTCGGGGATCTGCCTTGGGCACTCACACAGAACGGCTCAACATAGCCCAAAACGGAGTAATTAAGACAATTCTGAATGTTCCGGTTAGAACTCCGTCGGACGAAATATTTAAAAACTTTACTCAAAAAATGTCTTATTTAAACTTTAAAAAAATATAATTACTCAACCAGGCAATAAGTCAAAATATACTGGTTATTCCCTAATTTAATACATCTTTCGGACTGAGGAATATTAAATTTCATGCTTCAACACTATATAATGCCTTACCAAATCAATCAAAAAATTACAGAAATGAATGTCTTTAAAAATAAAGTCAAAACATGGCTGAGAGAATTGAGTGATTATGAACTTGCAAACTATATAAAGACAATTTAAGACAAATGGATATTTAGTAAAAAAAAAGTGCAGGCCGCCTCAGAACAGTTCTTCCTAGTCAGGAGGACTGTGAATAGTGTGACTTTGTACTTGCGTTATACTTACATACTCTTTATATAATATTCTTTATACTTATAATTTATTACTAAAGTCACATTAATATACAAGATATAATTTTTTTTTTTAAATTGAAAATAAAAACTTATGAGGAAAACCTAATAAAGGGTTTTACTGTATATCGACGGTCCCAACGTAAAGTGCCAAATCTGCAATTTGGGAGGTTTAGGGGGGAATGAAAACAAAGTTAAATTTGACTTTGTACGACGGATACATTGTGAAGATTCGATCATTTTCATTCCAAAAAAGGAGAATTTAGAGATAAACTCAACTTTTTTTACATAATCTGAAAATAGATAATATGTACTATAATTGGATAGCGACAATAAAACGAAAATCGAAATTTTGCAGATTCTGCACCTTATGTTGAGAGTGTCGATATCGGTTCAAAGAGACTATTTTTAATATAAGGCACGGAAAACCATGATTACTTATGAGGGAACTTTATAAAAGGGTTTAAAAGGAACTCTAGTACAATTTTTTTAAAGAATAATCTCATTCAAACTTAAATACCAGAAAGTTTAGTTTTTTTCTAAAGCACATTTTCATATTTAAAATAATTTTGGAAGTTTAAATTTTTCAAGGCCGCAAAAACGCTCCAAACTATGGATGGTCGGTTTTCATCAGTTTTGAGGTTAGAACATCAAATGTCAAAACAAGGATGAGCTTTACCGTGCATAATTTTATATTCTATTCATGGTAGACCATAACTAAACATAAGTGATAAAATTATGTACCTTTTTAGAAACTTTAACCCAAAGAATAATAATAGTATTGACAATTAACAGTATCATAATATTCATATTGATAATTGGTTTGATCATGAATACTCTAATTTCTTTCATTAATAATAGTTGTTTATATTGAACAACAAGTATACAGCTTAAAGGCACACAGATTAAGTGTAAATTTCGTTAAACTAAAAAAATACTTATTTAAAATACAAAAGAATATTTAAAAAAAAATTTTTTTTACTAAACCAAAAACAGAATGCGCATGTGACGTCAGATGTTCCAAATGCAATGGTACCAACATAAAATGGTGTTTTTATGAGATGATTTTTTATTCACCTTTAAATAACGATTTATAAATTCTAAGTATAATTATATATAATGAAAGTTATATATTCAGAATCGGCGTTTGCTGATCTATATGAATATACAATTTTAAAGCCATTATATTTTTCACTCGAGTTCCTTATTGTACATGGAGCTAATGGCCACAAATATGTATCATTAATATTATTAGAGCTAAATTTAAAACTCATATTACACCCCAGTCGACAAACTACATATGTATGTACTTGAAAATGCAGGTAAATCATTTTAAAGAGATTCTTGCTTTTGTAGTGATGCACACCAATGGTGGTTTAAATTGGTTTTAAATAGTTTAAACACCCGCCCACAATCCCCATTACCCCGCAGAAATCCTACGATACAATACAGCACTACATAAGTAAGAATCTCTTTAAAATGATTCTACAGCAGGTAAGAAATTTAGGTAAACATTGAAGAAAGTACGCCACAATGCAATATAATTATTCAAAATAGCCAACCTGTTCATGGATGATATAAGTGACACATCCATTAGTATGTCCGGGAGTCGAGGCTACTATTAATTCATGGCGACCGAATTTGATGGCATCCTTGTCGGTGACGTATTCGTCAGCCTGGGCTCCGCTTTGCTTGGAGATGACGCTGATAGTCCCCGGTAATATCTTCTTCAGTAGTCCTGTGCCGGTGATGTGGTCAGCGTGCATGTGTGTGTTTACTAGGAGAAACAATGGAAGTTTAAGAAACAATACAATGGAATGTGATCATGTTTGCTAAATTCATTTTAGCGTTCCTGTGAGGTACGAGTATGCTCTGAAGACTGTAAACTATTCAACATTGGATTGTTGTCGCGAACACACCTAGTAACAGCTTGTCAATGATATCTTTATTATAATAACGTGGCATTAGCTCAATTGGATAGAGCGCTGATCCCAGATAGATGGAGAGGTCCTGGGTTCAATGGTTAATATTATTTTCAATTATTAAATAAATATTACAAGGTTTACAAAATTCGATAAGTTATTCCAATAAAAATTGAATATTAATTGTATTTGTATTTATTACATAAAGCAATACAAATGGGAAAACATTTGATAAGTGTCGAATGTAACATTTTAGTATCATAGGTACATATTATGTTTTATATTTATTTACTTTTTATAGCACATTTTGTCAATAAAGTAACAACAATTTAAACTCCTCTGTTAATGCAGCCGATCCAATAAAACCTGTTCAACATATCTCATGCTTGGTGTGGGTTAATCTATCAAAATAAATAGCTTATCCTCAATAAAACATCGAAAGATAAGTATGCATTTAGAGGGTAAGATAAGGTAACCTACCACTGAATAGATAATAATAATCCCTAAGAGTGTGATCTATACCGATTTGAAATAAAACTGATGTCATCAATTTACATAAGACCTTGGAATTCTAGGCCAAAAGACAGCCAATAAAATTGATTGTCTGTTCGAGAACGATTTTCGATATTTTTAAAAGTTTGATCAATTTTCATCTGAAGTAAAGGAAATTTGAACTTACTTGGGGTACACCAGACACGCCCATAACACACTTCTATCAGTTTAACTCTTCAGTTCCGATAGATAAGAGGATAGCATTTAAAAATGCGGTTTAATGAGTGTACTTTGTTGAGTAATAATCGTACTACAATTCCAATATGTTATGATAAAACATGACCAAAAAAACACATTATTTATGATAACGACACGACAGCCCTGGTTTTTCATCAGTAGAGTTTGACACTAATATAACTACTGATAATAATATACTAATTGAGCATTCATTCTATGCATAGAGCGGATGAACAAAGAAAGGAGTGTAAAAAAAAAAATGACGTGAATGAGAATGGAAGAAGAAGCCCACGACGCCCGAGGAACACATGGTATGATCAAGTAAACCAAACACTTGAGACCATGTCAAGAGTCAAAATAATAGAAGAGTATATAATATATTATATGAGACGATGTATAAATGTGAATGAAGTGAGAAGTGTGTGCCAAGACTGAGCTATTTGGCGGTTCATCCTCTCTGCCTACACCTACGGCGAAATAGCCTAATGGTTAGTTAGTTCTATTGGGCCTTCCACACGACTGGTTTGCCTGATACTAACTAAATCGACCATGCTGTTCGTCATTTCCTAAAGTCAAGTCTACCAACTTTAGGAATGGACGACAAGATGGTTGAACCTTTTAACGCGGTAGCTTTAATTAGTATCGGGCAAACCAGTTGTGTGGAAGACCTATACGCATTATTTCGTACAAGTATAATTATTCCACCACTGAGTGATTCCAGGTTAGATGCAAGGAGAAATCAGGAAATACAAAAAATGCAGGCATGATATTGTCGCAGGAAAGCAATACCACCACTACCCAAAAAATGCTCTGTACACACCATTCTACGGGGTTCATTTTTCTACATCGATATATCCGGGTCCCGTGACTCTACAATGAAAAATAAGACCTGTATGACGTTGGAAAAATCTTCATTTTGTCAATATTACGTTTTTTAATTGATATATAAGCCCCAAAATAATGCATTTTTTACATGGCTTTGGCTGTTACAGCAATATTGCTTTCCTGCGATGATATAGATATCATCATAGATGATATTTCAGTGTCGGGTAACATTTTTTTTTCAATTAAAAATCAAAAAACGTTATTTCTTTCACATGTCGACACTGAAAAGAACCTAATGCCGGCACGCTTGTACCACATGATAATATGCGCCATCCCTTTTTGTTCAATGCTGTGGGTTTTTTACCTTACCACGAAAAGTATAACATATTATGTGAACAAAAATTCCCCATGCAATACTAACGTTTTCCATTCCTAGGATCGTCAGACCGTAAGTTAGTATTGTTAAAAAAATGTGTTAATTACTTGGCAGACGAAACCTAAATTGTTTACATGCAGTTCTATTTCTGAATGTATTTTCCAATGTATGCACGGTATTATATATTATTAAGCACATATTTGTATTACTTTGTGGTACATTTGGACAGTGTCAACGAACAATGCAATACAACGTCTTTGAAATTATTTTTCACAAAAACTGCGCTACACAAATCATCCAAATATGATTATTATTTTTAATGTTGGATGTGCAAACCGGTAAGCAAACATTAGAGCTGTATAAATTTAGCATAATATATTTTTCCAATGCAATAAAAAGAGTTCAATTCGCACATCCGACATTGTTCGTTGGAGCAGTCAATTTGTGCTTGGAAATGGTTACATATATTTTTTTTTTTACGCTCACTCCAAACAGGATACTCTGAAGGAAATAATATGGCCGAGCTGTTGAACACAGGAACGAGTCGTAAAAGCGACCTGTTCTGACAAATGACAAATGTTGACTGTGTGAAAATGTTGGGCACGCATTTGGCGTGTTTCCCGACTATGCACAGGTGCAAAAGGATCAATGACGCTAGTTCCTCTGAGCATCTTCCATTAAAATACCGGTAAAACAAGAATACGGACACATATAAACCTAGGTATAAAAGTTAACAAAGCATATTGTATTATCAAAAACATATTTATATAAATCAAGCTTAGATGTGAATGAATATAATTCTAGTAAAGTTTTAGGGCTGGTATTTCAGTATACTATGATAGAAAGGAAATGTCGCACGTTCACAGTTACTCTCTTTCTATTTCTAATCTGTCAGCAAAATGTTGTGAATGATGAATACTTGGAGCAGGTGGATGAGTTTGTGTATTTATGTGATAAGGATATTGAAAGAAGGGTAAATACAGGAAATTCCATTAATGGAGGACTGAACCGGTTAGCGCTCACAAAAAATTGTCCAAAGCGAAGCTAGCAGTTCACAATGGAGTGCTGGTGCAAACCCTGATGTATGGAAGTGAAGCATGAAACTGGCAGAAGAAGGATGAAAGTAGACTGAATGCTGTAGAAATGAGATCCCTGAGGCATATGTGTGGTAAAACTATGTATGACAATGTGAAAAATGTTAAGATTCGCAAAGAATGCAAGACGTAATGAGTAAGATTAAGAAAGGGACGTTTAGATGGTTTGGGCATGTAGAGCGGATGATCAAAGAAAGGAGTGTAAAGAGAATATATGGTGCAAATGTGAATGGAAGAAAGTCGGGGACGCGCAAGGGAGATATGACACGATCAAGTGAACCAAATACTTGAGTCGGGCAATGTCAAGAGTCAGAATAACAGGAGAGTATGTATGAGACGATGTATGAATCTGAATGTGTGCCAAAATCCAAGCTGTTTGGCGGTCCGTCATCTATGCTTACCCCTAAGGAGAAACAGCGTGATGGTTAATATTATATAATAATTTTAAATAAAAAAAACTTACAGTTAAAATTCTTAACCTTCCTTTTTATGTCATCGACTGTCAAATACGCGATCGACATAATCTTCCTTCAACAATTTCTCAACCGCCGTTCACACGGTTCAATTGCTGGTCTATTCTATATGGAATAGAATGAAACCTGAAGTCGATTCAACATTGGATTTCTATTTCTATCTCATAGTAAGCCTGTTCTCACTGATCCATTTCATAGACGATTAAGCTGAGCTTAAAAAGCAACTGAAATACCGGCCCCATGTTTCAAGACTATTTTCTCATAACATAATAATTATGTATACGGATAGGTTGCGCAATAATTATAGTTGATGAAACAATACACACTTAGGAATTTGTGCATTGGTTCTAATTTATACACTTTCGACGGTGACATCGTTGCGATACATCACTAAGAAACAGCCTTTTGTCTTGCTAGGGCTTAATTATTGTTTTTAATGAGAAAGGAACAACAAGTGTTCACATCGACCAAATTTTAACATTTGAAAAGTTCCACACATTTTACTGAAATTCTCCTTTCTTAAATCGAATAACAAGTGTGAATATATATGCTGTACGTAAGCGATGCATCTGTGTGAATACTGTGTTCGTGTCAATTCTGGCTGCAATACGTACTAGTATAAGATAAACATCAAGTGTTCTTCCAACTTACTGGCATATTTCAATTTCAATCCAAGTTCCTCTATCAGCTGGGCATCTCTCTTGGCTTCCTCCATGACTGGGTCGATGAGTATGGCTTCATGACTTTTAGTATCAGCCAAGAGATATGTGTAAGTACAGCTGGGCGTAGAGAACAGCTAAAAAAAAAGATTGGTACATTTTTTAAGACGGATAATTTGTCTCTGAAAACGAACCACGTGATAAAATTCTAATCACTCCAACTACCATCATTATTAGTAGAAAATGTTGTGTGTGGGATAATGGAGGACTTAACTAGGCAGACAATCGAACCCGTAAAGCCTGGGTAGAAACCTGACTGATCTAGCAGACAGTTGTCGGTGTACATAAGTTTGAGATACGACAATAATTGTTTAATAGAAGAAAAAAACACTAAATCCATACAACAGTTTTTTAATAGTTATTGAACATCTGAATGTTTGGTAATGGTTTAGGACAACAAAATATTGATTGATTGGGTTATTTTACTTTTTATATTTAGAAATCAAACAGTTAAATAATGTGGTAATTACATTGTTAAACGAACATAAGATAAAGCAAATAAGTTCCAAATAATAAATGATTAAGAGATATTTTGTATAAACAACTATTTATAATAAACTAGCTGATGTGTGTACTCGGCCTTGCTCGGGATTTTTTTATTTTAATAAAGTTTGAAGTTGTGAATTCTTGCTTGTCGTTTAGGTGCCATAATTGATTTGAAAGCGAAAGTAATGGCTTTTGATGACTATTACTATCTCTAAACAAAGAAACATTGATTTGAAAATTTTATTTCATTCAAAACATTTTTTTTTTTTTAAATATATCTAAATAATAAATTTCTTAAGTAGGTACCTACTTGTGTTTTCCATTTTGAAAACATTCTACCCAAACAAACCTTTTCCTTTTGAATATGTAATCTGTGGCTAACCAGAGTGGTATATCTAAGGGCTAACCTCAATACAACATGGCGGGTTCAATGTTTTTTTACACTAATTTCATAACGTCATAGCAACAGTTTTACATATTGGATTTCATTCAAACTACTCTCTAAACCTTCCTGGCACTAATAAGAACAAACTGTGCTCTTTTCAGCGAAACGGGTAGAGTAATTTTTGAGAACATCAAGGACAGACAGACAAACATTCATTTTTACATATAGAGATAAATGTCAACATTATTTCTAGTTTTGAAACTTTCAATTCATGGTGGAAATCCATTTTAATATGAATTTTTTGATTAAAAAACCTTTGTAACGTATCAATCTTTCACTATGGTACATACGATATAGATATATATATAAAAAAATTCCATCGATATATTTCGTGATAGTGTGAAACCGGTCCAGTCTGAAATAAACAAGTGGAAGATAGTTAGAAAGACTTTTGAAATAGATGGTTTTTTAATAAAAAAATTCATTTTAATATCAACATATTTCAAAACCAATGATTCCCTTGTCAGGATACAAAGTATACTAAAAATATGTATTAAATAAAACATCAGTTTGCTTCGAACTACTAATATATTTTTAATTCATCACCAACTGGTTTCGCTTATCCCAAGCTTCGTCAGGGTAAAATTGTTTAAGGAACAAAAAAAAAAAAGGTGTTAGAAGTAATGAAAAAAGATATATAAATTAGAAAAAAGTTTCTATAATGTTTTATTATTAATTAGGTAGGTATATTTAATAAACAGCAATTCAGTAATATTTTTTCAAACCACAAAGCAATTCATTCTGACGTCAGTGATTAAAACATTATTTGTAAACAATCTAACATACTAGTTCTAATATATTATGTTGTATTCGTAAATTAAAGAAAAACATAAGAAATGCGATGTGGGCATGATTCGTGATCCAAAAGTCTGGCCTTCAGGCCTTAGAAGTTCTAATACAAAAAAATTATTTCACCATCTTTTCTTTTCAACCAAATGAAATGGCCATATACAATCCAGGCAGCGTAAGGAAAACAGACCATTGTATTTCATTGGCTCTCTCGGGGCTAGAACCAAAATGTACCAAGTCAAAGGCACATCGCCACATAACCCGTATCCTATACGTTCAGGTACAAAAAAATTATACCCGAAACCAATAAAACATTTGTATACGTCAAGGTCAGCCGAAGCAAACGAATGTGTTTGGGTATTTTCATTTTTCCCATACAAGTTGATATATTGTAAACACAGAATGTTATTGTGAAATCTAATGAAAAAAAAGTGATTTTTTTACATACTTTTTGAATAATAACCCAAAGGACGGGCGGTTAAAATCTACATAGAAGGCATATTAGTGTGTATTCTTTATTCAATATTTGTATTACTTGCTCTAAATTCTAGTATATCTGTATTTTTATTTTTATTTAAGTAATTACATATATATCTATAAATATTTGTTATTGGTCCTAACGTATTGCCCATGTACATAGGTGTGAAACGCCTGTGTTGAAATGGCAATTTACAAGAGCGTTTGGTTATTATTTCCAAACACATTATGAAAACAAAATACCTCATTACATAAACTGCCATATTGTACTTTCTAATGCACATGTACAGGTGTCTCAGCGCGTACACGAAAAAGTTTAACCAGCGATTCATGAGCTTATTTGAAGTAAAAAAATTATACCAAAATTTTGGTCTCCGGTGAATACATTTTTTTAATTTTTTTCAAATTCAAACAAAAATATCGTTTATGGATAAATGTCGTCACTCGTCACTCAGCCAAGTAGCCGCACAACCACCCACCTCAATCCTAACTATCCAATACCTACTTTTTTTTTTGCTGTTACCCCTTAGGGGATTTGTGTAATTTTACCCCTATTTTCAGTAAAAAATGTATGGCAGCATTTTCATTTTCATCTAAGGGGATTTGTGTAATTTTACCCCTATTTTCAGTAAAAAATGTATGGCAGCATTTTCATTTTTTACTGAAAATAGGGGTAAAATTACACAAATCCCCTTCAATTTTTGGTTCTTTTTCTTTAAACCCAAACTAAGAAACTAATAACCATTTTAAATATAATACAGTATATTAATTACATATAAAATAGGTTATTAGCTGGGTTTACAGAGAAAAAACGAAAAAACTAACCATAAATTCCGTACAAAAACTTCAAGCTCAACTAAAAATGAATTTATACGAATTATTTTGCATTTTCGCGTATGCCAATATTTTTTATATCTGAATTTTAAAAACCCATGCGTATTAACAGTGAAGCGGAATTGTTGAATTTTACTAAAATGAAGTCAGGAATCACTGGTAAGTTTGTCTGGTACGTGCTGATACACCTGTATAATAAACTAAAATATTGCCTTAATGTACACTCCTTTCTATGCACAAGCAAATGCTTCTAAAATAAGAGTTGTATAAAATCTGGGGTAAACAAATAATTATTTTGTGAAACATGATAATATTTAAAATTAAAAACAAAAAAACATTTAATAAATCAACGGGTAAGAACTTATTATCTGTCAAAACAATAGGTACATGTCATGTCACTAAACACTAAAAACAGTGTTTTAAATCAAGTGTACAATTATTTCTACAGACCTGTCGAACCATGAAATCCGCAGTGAACGGCATCTTCTCAGCTAAAACTTTAGATTCACAGTGATGAAACCTAACCAGGGAACTCTTTATAAGTTTTGAAAGTAACATGAATTTGCTTGCAGTTAAAGCCATGGTAGAGAGGATTAATTAGAATTAGAAATACGGAATTCCTAAACACCGGCCGCGTAAGGTGTTGCGGTACGAATCACCGCTATTGCGAATCTGATGATAGTAACAGCATGACGTGTTATTTTATTTGATTACGAATAAACATTGAAAAGTCACGTAGCTCTCAACTTTTGCAGCACGTAGGATCATAACAAACGTCAAAAATCTACCAAAACAAATTTTAAAAAATTCACCAGTACATTTTACTTTTTCAGTGTTAAAATCAACAGATGTCACTATGCAGGCTTAGCAAATAAAGAAAACTCTTTTATTTTCAATAACTTCTGAGATATTAGCATAGCGCCATCTGGTGAAGTAGAGCGGAATCAAGAAAAATTATTACATTTTTTCCTAAAACTGCTAAGCATAAACAATTTTTTTTAATAATTAGTAGTTCCCCAGTAACATTCAATAATTGGTTTTTTATTTTCTTCAGAGGGCATATATTTCAGATTTTTTCTCAAATAATATTTTTTTGCGACACAAAAAATTAGCACGGTCACCGTATTACGATTGAAAAAGCTTTTATAAACGGACGCTAGATGGTAAACTAAAAAAATCCTCTCAATCCCGTATTTCGTTTCCAATTATTTTATTCAAAAGTAAATAGCCTACCTTTAATTAAGAAATTTCAGAAAATTTTAAGCGTTTTGGTTTTCGCGAGCATTTAAAACACGTTTGTTCGAAAACAAAACAAAGGAAGATGATCGCAACGTTTTTCTATTTTGACCTTGACACTTTCATGTGTCACACAAAATTTTAAATTTCAGTGCCATTTGAGCCAAAGCCATTCAATGTTTTTGGCTCAAATAAAACAAAATTCGCATTGCAATATTCACAACATATTCACTATTCCGTTCCTAGAAAAGTAATCGCGGTCAAACATCCAAGTAAGTTTTAAATCATTAAATTATTTTTATTCGTTTTCTTCAAAAAAATTGTCATAGTCTTCGTACAAAACAAATTGGTTTTCACCCTAATACGTAAGTTTTCCTAATATTTAATATCTATTAACCACTGAATGAATGAACAAGGATATTGCGTCATACAAGATTGGAGAATTTTTTATTTATTTGACTCAATTCGATTTTATCACAAAGATTTTTCATTCCAGATAATGGTCGTCGATTATTTTCAAGTTTACCACCAAATATTGTATTTTATTTTTGTCATGTTGGTCTCTTGATTCGATCGACCAATGAGCGCGGCTCATTGAAAGTTGTTTTGAGGTAGTTTGCCCAAAATATCTTTTTCCCTAGGATTGAGTTCAAAATTTCCTCAGATATTCCCCAGATTTAGAAAGTCGTAATAAAGCCAATAAATTTTTTCATTTAATCAACTTCTAGTGAAGGGCATTTTTGAAAAAAAAATCGACGCATATGTTTTAATTTTTTTATGTGTTCTTTTATAATGATTTTTTTTATTTTTTAAATAGACATAAGAATGAAATTACGTGGTGTTTCCGACATGAAGGTAAATATGTTCCATTTTATGGCTATTCAAACTATCAAAACCATAAACAAAGAAATATTTAGAACGTACAATATTGCGTTATTATTTTAAAATATCAGAATATCATGCGACAAACACATAGGGACCTGAAAATTTCGCGTTTGCGATAACGTGAAATTCAACATTTTAATTGATTAATAAATTCGTGAAATTTTCATGTCTACGTATTATTCATTTTAAGTTGTCAGTAAAGCAAAAATATACTTTTAGTACGGAAAACATTGCCAAAATCATGTACATTTACAACTTGTAGGAAGCTGAAAAATCTTGAATTAAAAAAATCCCACTTCCATTTTCCAGTGTACAATACATATTACATTTTTCCCTAAGAATTAATAAACTTATTGTTTAGATCCTTTTATTTTTTACTCCCAATATCTAGGGAAATTTTCTTATACCTGGGGAAAATTCCCCAGTCCACGTCACTGTTTGGAGCATGCGCGCTGGCTCAGCTGATGTAAACAAAGTAAACCAGTAAACGTCAGTTTGCAATCGGAGTCTGGTTTGACGGGGTCCGCTCTTGTCAAACGCATCCGAAAATAAACACTATTTTATACAGTAAAATAAGCACAAATTAACATTGAATACTAATAACAGTTTGCGGACTTTATTATAAGCTTTGTTAGCTAGGACTCTGCGCGAATTCAATGGCGAAAAGCTAGCATAATACACGATAATATTGATGTGTTGTGAGTATTACATACAAAGTGTTTTTTATTCTTTTTAGTGACGATATAAGATATCTTGTAGACAAAGGATTTATGCTTTCGCGTACGGGAGAAGTGGTTGTCTTGAAAAGACACGGAGGTAAGGTTCTTTACATTTATTCTTTTATCTATTAACGTTTTTTGTTATGTAAGGACAGGTAAATAAAAACACTAAAGTGGGTGTTTTGAGATTCAACACGTAAAAAATTTCCTCTTCACCAGTATCTATGATGTTATTGTTTATGTGCAATCTCTGTTTATACGATTTTTTTTTAAATATTTTATAACACCTTTTACATACCTTCTTCGCAATGCTTTACATTAGATTTGTACTTCTCCAGAGTGGTAGGTACCTAACTATCTATTCGTTAAAGCGCAATAAATATGATTTTCCTCGTGAACAGTATACGCAAAATAAGTTTTGTTGTGAGATTTTGAAAATAGTCCTGTTGTTTTCATATAATAAAAATTGGATGATTTGTATAGCGCCGTTTTTGAGAACAATCACCTCAAGGGCGCGTAGGTATGTACCTTGGCGTGCATTGCCTTAAGACTAAAGGTAGGCTGTGTGTAGTTTTTATAGTTCAGATATGAATAATTAAGGGGAATGGGAGAAGAGTTATTCTTAAAATCTGCGGGTCTACAAAGCATTGAATATTTAAAACTGATCTTTTTATTACCAACTTCCTCTGATTGTAATGGCTAACTGAATAAATGAGCGTACAAGTTTCTTGACAAATTTCATTTTGATTAGAAATTTGTCATATGGTTCATTTTTCTTAGGTTAGGCAAAGCTTTCCAGCCTTTATGAACTACACACCATTCTTAATATACCTACATTTTTTTTCGAGATACTCCTTACTTTAGGTATTATGATGGTCTGTGCTAAATAATTTGTGATTTCAAGATATCCAGAAAAGTCCCGTTCTAAACATTTCCGATTTCGGGATATTCTAAATTCTAAAGAGGCTTGTTCCAAAACTAATTAATCGTGTTTTTGGGATATTACTTGTGCTAAATAATTTGTGATTTCAAGATATCCAGAAAAGTCCCTTTCTAAACATTTCCGATTTCGGGATATTCTAAATTCTAAAGAGGCTTGTTCCAAAACTAATTAATCGTGTTTTTGGGATATTACTTGTGCTAAATAATTTGTGATTTCAAGATATCCAGAAAAGTCCCGTTCTAAACATTTCCGATTTCGGGATATTCTAAATTCTAAAGAGGCTTGTTCCAAAACTAATTAATCGTGTTTTGGGATATTACTTGTGCTAAATAATTGCGATTTAAAAGTTTCAGTGACCTAAGGTCGTCGGTTAGCAAAGGTAAGATTGAAAGCAAAAAGCAACATTCTCTCAATGTCTGTACTGGCAGGTTTGAACACGTCGACAAAATAATAATAACATTAATAACGTTACGATAGCACTTCAAGTTTTAAAAACAAACGGTTTTGTCAAGGACATTCTTCGCTCGGAGGAATGTCATAATAATGCAACAGAATATATAATACTGAATATACATAGATAAAATGTCTACAATTCAATATAATAAATTATGGGTCTACGCTGTTTCTCTTTTCCGAATCGTAATTTGGTAGTTCGAATCCCTCACAAAGTTATCCGTATAGTCGTGAATTCAGGGAAAACTGTCCAACATGGGGCAAAATTTAATTTCTCAGAGGTGACCCAGCAATAACCCTCCGAGCGTAAACTGAACATTGTTTGAAAATGAGAGAGGGGAAGCGCGTTAATATAAATGATGCTTGGGGCGTAAGCGATCGTTTTAAAAATATCTATATGTAAAAATGAATATTTGTCTGTCTGTCCACGATTTTCTCGAAAATTACTCGACCGGTTTCACTGAAAATAGCACAGTTTGTTATTTATTTATTAGTGCCGGGAAGGTTTAGATAGTGGTTTCGACATTTAGAATAGAGCAAAAATCTCAAGACTATCAAGAAACGCTGTAATTTTTTTCATATGTATAACGTAAAAGAACCACCGATTTTTTTCTATCGACGGAATTTTATGACTAGACATCTGAATAAAAATTATCTTTAAAAATAACATATTTTTTAAGGGCATAAAAAACTTTTTTTTTCATTTTATTAATTTTATGTTTTATTTTACACATGCATATTTTAAGAAATTTTTACTGTGTCCTCCATTGGGCATTATTATGGCTTTAATATTGTTGGTATTTTTGTTTTTCGTGTAGAATAAGGAACTCCAGTGAAAAATATAATAGCTTTAAAAATATATATATTCATATAGATCAGCAAACGCCGATTCTGGATATATAACTATTATTATATATAATTATACGCACAATTTATAAATCGTTATTTAAAAGTTAATAAAAAATCGTCTCATCAAAACAACATGTTATGTTGCTACCGTTGCATTTGGAACATCTGACGTCACGTGCGCATTTTGTTTTTGTATTAGTATGGATATTTTTATTTTTCACTTTTGTTTTGTATTTTAAATGTCTGTTTTTTTATAGTTTTGGCAAAATTTAAACTTTAATTTGGGTGACTTTAATCTCTATAATTGTTGTTCAATGTAAAAAAAAACTATTTTCAGTGAAATAAATTAGAGTATTCACGAGCAAACCAATTATCAACACGGATATTATGATAATATTAATGCTCAATACTATTATTATTCTTTGAGTTAAAGTTTCTAAAAGGATACATAATTTTATTACATATGTTTAGTTACGATTTACTATGAATAGAATATAAAATTATGTATGGTAAAGCTCATCCTTTTTATTTCTTTATTTATGGAGAAAATACAGATACAGACAGTAGTAATATCGAAACAATATCGAAATATTTGGAGAACTCGCCTGTATCCTAACCTATTTCTCACTGATTAATAAAATGACATTTGTTTTGACATTTGCCATTCTAACCTCAAAACTGATCAACCTTGATCCTTGACCCTGATCGACCTTGTTTTGACATTTGCCATTCTAACCTCAAAACTGATCAAAACCGACCGACCATAGATTTGGAGCGTTTTGCGGACTTTTGGAAACTTTAAAATGAAATTATAATTTAACTTTGAAATTATAATGAAAACTCACTTTGGAAAAAAAACGAAATATACTGGTATTTAAGTTTGAACGTCATTATTGATACAAAAAAAATTAACTGGTGTTCCTTATTGTAGAAACACACCACAAAAATATGCAACAATTTTACTTATCTTACTTCATGTTTAAAGGTAGGTAATAAATATTTTTTTATGTGTATACCTAAAAAAGTTCCATGGCCACTGCCTTAGGTAGGTAACTACCTAAATCACAAAGTTTTGGGAAGGTCGTTAGTGTCATCTTCAGTGTTTCATAAAGTTTGTAAAAGTTTTTAAAAGTTTTTATGCACTGCATTAGGAATTGAACACGCACTGCATTAAAAATCAATAAAAAACACCAATTAGAATAATTGATGTTAAAAGGTTTACCGGGTCAAGTACCTTTGCCAATAAAGTTCGGCGAAATAATATTATTTCCATGAACGTTTAAACGCTCAGCTGGTGCGCTAATGGCTCTCTGATCGTGTCTGCATCAGTCTCAGGTCTCTGGTGAGCGTGAGCTGTGACGATGGTGACTGGTGAGTTTGCTGTGAGTCACAATGGGGCTTGGACGTGAACCTCGCAGTACGCAGTCAGACTACTTGCCGCCACCCACCCGTTCCCTTAATTCTTAATAATAGTGGATCAAGTTTTAAATACAATTACTCGGAATAATAGTGAAGCAAGTATCGTAACATGATTATTAATAGTCTCGAAACACTTTTTTCCCTACTGCCAGAGCTAGTGGAATGATGAAGGAAGTGGGCGGGGTAATGAGAAGAGGAAGGTTGGGAAGTACCTGGCTATTCAGATCTAGTCATTAAACATATCTACGGCCATTTTAAACAACTCGCAACATTACCGTACTGGGTGTATCTTCCACCCTAAAGGAGGTGCAAATATAGCATATTATATTATTTGATATACGAATTTAAAATTTAATAATCCCTTTGAATTTTATATAATTTTATTCACCCAAGCCGAGTTCGGAATCCGTGATATCTAGGTCCAAAACCAAGGAACTTACCGCTCTGCCACTGTAGTAAAAAATCGTCGTTTGCACTTAGATATGTAGTTTACGAAAATGGTTTTACAATTTTTGTAAATCTATCTATCTATATACATATGAGTATATACAAAGAAGAGTGTCCCGTGCGGTGTTATTTGTTGTTGGTTTTTAAACAAGTCTTCAGTTTTATTCCGATCCTGATGACATTTTGCACAACTGACCTTCAAAACAATATGAATGTCACTGTCTACACGATGTTTCTAAAAACCACCCCCATCCCCCTTTCCCACCCCTTAATGCCGAATTTCGTTATTTGATGAAATTTTGCGCACTTGACTTTAAAAATAAAATGAGAGCTACTGGGTAGGGGTAGGGGTAACGGTAACACATCACAACCCCAAAACTTTCATCCCAACCATTCATAACCCTGGGCAATGCCCGGTAGTTCGGCTAGTTTGAATATAAATACGCCCTCTAAACAAAGTTTACAAACAGTAAACATTTGGAATGTCTTTCCAAATAAGTAAGAATTCGTGGTTTGTATCTTGCTTCAAAATTGTGTGATCTATTTCAAACGCAGACCACAAAACGTCATGGGTCCGAACCAGCATAGAATGCAGCAGATACTGTATAACATATTAAAATATACAACTATCAAAGTATCTACTGCACTTTAAAATATTGCACCATCTCACCTCACGGGACGCAAGTCTGAGTGTTTCAAAATTCAACATATCATGGAAACCGCAATTCCAGAATTCTTACAAAGTTTATCCACCCTACCGTTCCTGATACAAAGGCCGCCGGTGACCTCATCGGCTTCCCAGCGGCGTAGGGTGACCGTAAATTCCCTCTACCGTCGGGCGCAGTCCGGGTGCAGCGAACCAGACGATGTTGGTAGAGAGTTAGTATCTATATATATTACTGCACTTACGTTGCAGATTCTAGCTGCAGTATGACGATGCACCCTGACAGCCTTTGTTAATCCGGATAATTTATTGTATGTAATGAAATAGATACGTGCATACCTAGGTAAATCATATCAGGCGAGAATTAATGGCCAAAGATAGATAATTAAAATTCTCTGGATGGTGGTAGTATAGTAGCGGTGAGCATAATCGAGATATCCATTTTGAAACGATCGTGTAATGTTTCGACCGATTAATTTATTCGAAGATTTTTGTAATCGATACAGTTTTCTAATTTATTTATAATTAGCGAAGACCAGTGAAAATCACGGGATATTATAATAATATGTATTTAAAAAAGTAAAAAAAAACTATCGCCTTGGACGAGAATCGAAGCCAGATCAACTGTTCGGAAAGTAACTACGCTGACTATTACACCACCAACTCGTTTAAGAACGGCGGCATAAATTCATTATAATTGTATGTACTGAAAAATCATTGTTTCTTTGCATTTTAGAATTTCAATTTCACGTACAGTTACGTATTCCGTACTCACATCACAACTGAAATTATATTGTTTAATGAAGTTTGAAGTTCATTCGAACGATTTATATACTTGGTACAAATAAAACTCAAAGTGGATTAATGTGTTATAATATGTATAATCCAACATGTTTTAGAAGTTATTTCGTATTTACGTAAAATTTAAAAAAAAAATGTGTCTTACGCCAACATATACTCATATATATGTTTTCCTCAGTTTGTTTTTTTTTTCGTTGGAAGCAATTACTTTGTGGTTTCACATCATATTAAATAAAACAAACGCAACCACTAATTTATTGTATTTTTCCGCCAACCGGTTTCGCTTTGTCAAGCTTCGTCAAGGTAAATATTGTATTTAAATTTAATATTTTATATTGCAAATATTATAGTTAATATATTTCTTCTGACGAAGCTCAATCTAAGCTAAACCGGTTGGCTTAAAAATACAATAAATTTGTGTTTTATAACAAAGCGTTTGTTTTATTTAATAGATATTTTATGCATGTTTAAAAAGAAACGATCCACAAAAAATTATTTCTCTAATGTAATAATGTATTTCACTGGTAAAAAATATCACTATACAACTGGTTTTAAGAGATGGAACGTCGATTCAAATAGTTTTGACTCATTTGAAAATAATACAATGTATAGGTCCGCGATCGACCAAAAATACCTTCGTGATCGACCAGTAGATCGCGATCGACGCACTGGCCATCCCTGTTCTAGATTCCAGCAGAGTAGGTAGTTAATGACAGTTAATAGAGTCTGACATTTAAAAGTAGACAAAAATTGAGGACGTTGCGATCGTTTAAAGCGTTTTAAATTTAAAACTTTTTTTTTTAAACACAAATATTGCTCATAGGAAAATCAAAGTAAGTTTAAAAAAACACAATGTTCCAAGTGCAAAACGGTGTTCAGAAATTAGTGGTACTCATCATCATTCTACATCATTCTACACCATATTCTAAGATAATTTTAGGTTAACATTTTTTTAAGAATGCTGAGAAGTCGTTTTTTTTGTATTTCTCATATTTTATGTATCGACATAACCGTGTATTAGATGTTAGAAAAATAATAAAAAAAATCAAATCAAATTCACACATCAAAATAATAAATTAAAAAAAAATTTAAAAACTAATTATGATGTTTTGCGTTGTTTCTTTAAAACATCTGTCAAACGCGAATATGTGGAAACATTTGAATGTGAATAACACATTTTAAAGACTAAGTGAGTAGCTTGGTGTTGCCATATTAATGACATTTTGTAGTTCCAATACTCGTATAATAAATATCTACAATTAAATGTCAAGCTATACATAATTATGATGTTTTGCGTTGTTTCTTTAAAACATCTGTCAAACGCGAATATGTGGAAACATTTGAATGTGAATAACACATTTTAAAGACTAAGTGAGTAGCTTGGTGTTGCCATATTAATGACATTTTGTAGTTCCAATACTCGTATAATAAATATCTACAATTAAATGCAAAGCTATACATAAGACGACATTATAGTCGTCTTTTCCATTTTTGAATAATTCGAAGTGACATTCGTAGTCCATTACTTGTGCAGTGCCCTTGGTGTGATTTTTCACAAAAACGGCGCTATAAAAATCATCAAATTTTTGTTATTATTGTGAAGAAAAATTTGTTTTCACTAATTACCATGGTAGCTTTTCAAAAAAACTATCGGCTCTCGATGTGTGTCGTACGCTTTTCTGTAGAAAAGCTGGCTATCCAAATTGATCAAGAATCAATTAAATGGCATTGAGAATAGTTGACTTCTGTTTACATTTAAATGTCAGAATTGTGATGATGCGAATAATTTGTGACAAATTACCTCACCGCGAACGTACTCGTATTTATTTATGACGAAGGAATGAATCGTGTGCGAAAAATATAATTGTTTATGAATCGTACCATTTCGACGGCTCGAGGCAAACGTCACGTGACACCCATTTTGGCACCAGCCTAGTTCACTGCCGTCCACGTTTTTTCGTCCGACGTCCGTCACGTAATTTTGACTGCGGTAAGCAAATTATAAAACATTTAAAAGAGTCACACTAAATACCCTAACAAAATATTTGGCTTTTGTAAACAAGCCGAACCTTTTTGCTTATTTGCTGTTTTACTTGGCATCACGCCTAACTCTCTTCCCTCGTTCCGGTTTTTTTTTTTTTTTTTTCCTTGCGTGTTAGGGCATCTCTATGTATTATTTGATCTCTGATGAATCGTGTCTGCTAATATCACGGAACAAATAAGCCCTCGAAGTGATTTTAAAGAAAACTGTTGTCGCCAATTTATATATAACTCCTTTAGACTCCTTTGGCCCAAATATGTCAATGAAATTGAGTGCCTGCTCAGGAAATATATTTCTGTGTTTTGAAAATTTTGTTCTTACTTCGAGGACACCAGACACGCTCACAACACACTTCTATCAGTTTATGTCATCTGTGGCTATAATATCGTGCGAACCATTCTTCTTTGACCACTTTCGTAATATTTTTGTAATGTGTAATTACTTCGCGATATTTACTTCGAAATGCAAATATTTGCATTGTTAGAGATTTCGCAAACATACCTCACGCCTTGCAATTTTATGCACAAATATGTACATGCATTTTCTAGTGTTTATCAGGTGGCTATCAATGAGACCATAATAATTTAAAAAATATTCATTGCGTGTCCGGTGCTTTTGCGTTACAATTTTATTTCCATTTAACGCGTTATATTCACATGCACAGAAAATACATTTCATATCTGATATCTTTTTTTGCATTATGTTTTTTGTAGAATCAATTTTTTTTTCTCTCGGTTTTCATTATCCCCCGGTATTCACTTTAGTATGTTTTAGCTTTATCATTCTCAATCATCATAAAGTCTGAACTACAAGATGTTCTCAATCATAGAATCTAATGATCTTACTATAAAAATCAACACAACTTAGATTGGTGGTCATCGATATCCTTTATAACGTGTTCGTTGAATTCTACATGAACTCTGTTTTCTCAGCCAGTTGACCTCTTCTCTACTTCCTGAACTTCCTTATGCGGTAGGCGGATTGGCGAATGCCAACTCTGTAAGGAATTTTTTAGAAAAACTGGTACATTTTCAAGTTCACTAGCCTATCAAATGCCAGAACTATCGAACGTATGCTCGATGTTAAATGTCTTTGAAAATAGTTATGTTGGTTGATGGCATTTCCGTAATTTTATATTTTAATGTGGATGTGGAATCCATATAAGTTGGTGTTTATTCTATCGATAGGGTTTTATAGTTTACTATAACCTATAACGATTTTACGGCGTAATTCCGAGTTGAATGTCAAATTAGTGTCATTTAGAATGAACATTTTATATCACCAACGAATAAATAATGCCACCCAAGCGACACCGAGACGAATATCCACTTTTTTGTGGAATTCAGTATTTTATTTTATTTATTTTCATACCGTACTAAACAATAAAAACTAGAAAGCTTTGACTGCCCAACTGGGAACAAAACCCCGTTTTAGGGCAGTCAAATTGACAAGTTTAGCTTATGTTAATTGCCATTATACAAAATAGAATGAAAAAAAAATAGTGTTGCCACAGTATATGGCAATCAGATACGTTTAGAAAAAAAGTGTAATAAAATATATGGAGATATAAAGAATAGTACAGAAAAAAACATATTAAATATATTTCGTCCAGCAAGTACAAAAAGCAACTTTAGTAAATTGTTTACCACCACATGTTTTTCCCTTTCCATTCCTTGGTTAGGGCCTTTAACCCAGTTAAGATCCCTTCCCAAAGAGCGCAAACAATCCAACACAAATTCAGTAAAGCAAATCAAACCATGAGATGGTAATAGTAATAAGGCCAAAGCGCCACTAATATCCTTGTAATTATAAAAAAAAATATATAAGAATTAACTGTCAGTCAGCATATGTTCGCTTTTGACTCTCCCTAAACCAAGAAGCCAATCATAGACCAATTTGCGAAGAACAATAAAATCGGGTTTCGTGCAAAATAACAATATACTCGTACAATCTTGTAATATGTTGAGTCTAGGTAGATATATTGTCTTTTGCGTACAATTTTTCTTATTTCGTAGAAATAAATATGAACGCTATTTATTTTAATGATTTCTACTAGAATACCGTTAAATTGTTGCATGACCCGGTACGGTACGGTAAGTGATTTTTGCTTGCTTAAATCTGTAGGTACAGGTATCTACTTGTATCTATATTTTTTCCACTTGATGTGTCACCAGATCAAGACCAAGTAAGTGATATCATATTTTGTATGAACAGGCTGCTCTTTCTCATCACTTTTCTAACTTTCGTCGTCTTTGATTTTTCTTATTTTTTGGTTTTGATTGTTAGTTTTTTATTTTTATTTTTATTTTTTTTTTTAATATTTTCTATTATATGATACCCAAGTAACAACATTCTTTGGACGTACAACTGATTTTTTGTACAAAAACCAAAACAAACAGTGAATATAACTAGTAAATTTAAGATATCTATCGTCATAATGTTTTTAAGATCTCTTGATCAATAGTTTTATTTTATCATTTATGTTGTTTATTCGTTGATAATTTTATGCAACTCATTTCGCTTCTCTCGTTAATTATTAAAGAGATACCCTTTTATAAGCGATCATTTTTCAAATGACTAAATCAAAATGTATTAAAAAACATTCTAAAAAGAGGGAGCCTAATGGGCTCAAGGCTATTGAAATGTTTCCTTTTATGCCTTCACTATGGAAATGCCTGATAGCCCTCTATCAATCTATTTGATTGTATAAATTCATAGGAACTTTTTCTAGTTCAAAAGTCACCAGTATCACAAACCTAACCACTTTAATGCGTACAGTATTTGGTTTCGTCAAAATTATTGTCGATTGCATGTCGTCCAACTTGTGTGTCCGTTCTCCATTTAAAGTAACCAGTTTTTCTTTACAAAAGTATCAATTTGTTTGACCGAGTTTAGTTCCGTTCCACAACAACTTTCAAGTACTCGTCAGTGGTATCTAATCTCCTCAATTCTTTACACTTTCCTTCCTCCGAAAGTTGTCCGTCTCACATTAATGTACAATAATTATTCCATAAACCGTTTCTCCCTTGATTCATCATATTATTTTCTTCTCTGTAATACGACCGCAGAAGTCTTGTAAAACTAGATGCTTGGATATCTCTTCTTTCGCTTCTCGTTTTTTTCTATTTTTAATTTGTTCCGAAGTATACCGTCTGCCAATTCCGATCGACGCGATTGGATCAGCGTTATGCAACTATGACTGCTGTTAAAAGTGTGTTAATGTTACCTACCATCTACTCTGGCATTATGTGAGAATGCACTTTGCATCGACTGTGACGTGTTGTGCATTTGTTCCAACCGGAAGAGAGGATTGCAGATGTCTGGCCGAATAAACGGTCTCCAACGAATCACCGGCCTCCCAGTCATTGTTTAATTAGAATCCTACCCCACGTATTTATGTAACAACATGTGTCCTCGGCAGCTTCTCACACAAACCTGTAACCAGCGAGTGACCAGAATAATTCATTCAACATACCTGTCATTAGTACCTACGGAGCTTATTAAATTTATTAGACTACATTTCCATGGTCTGGTCCCACATACAAAATATAGAACAATTATCACAACGTGTGCATTAAATGTTATTCGTTAATTGACATTGTGTTGGACTATATTTATCCACACTGCTTTTACTGCTCAACAAAGGGATTTAAAAAAAAAATTAGTATTATGCTGGCATGAGCAATGATCTGTTATCTCGTCAAAGTGGACTATCGCTTTCTTTGTAAGCATATTTGAAAGGAAACTGATATACGTGAATTTGGAGTGATGCATCAATTTCTTCTAAAATGCCGTTTATTTTGACATGCATAGTTTTGGTAATGATCTAATAAATATGATATTTTTAAATTGTAGTGCCTGTCTTACTGAATGTATTTAAAAACATGGTTATTGTAAAAGATTTTTCACAAGTAAAAGCTAGTTCAGCTACGTTCGTGCTTTATAAGATCAACGTATCCACATTGGAGGGGGTTTCGATTCGTTCTGGTCCATAAAAACGTATAGGTCCCAAATTCGTTCCCTGTGGAATACAAAAAACCGTTTTATTTTTATTATGCATGTTGGTTTATTTTAAGTGCAGTATGTGTGTTATGAACTATGACTGATGTTGCATCTTTCTATCGCGCAATGATGACTTTAAATTCTGCAGCTGCCTGTCGCAATGAATAATTTTGAATAAATTATAAACCAATCGTAGTTTGTAGTATTTAACTTTCGTATTGTAAAAGTTTACATTTCAACGTTTTTGTGATATTTCCATAATGTGTTTTATGATATTCTGTTTTATTTAGAGTAAGTTTCATATTGTTATATTATAACAATGTTTCGGGGTACTCTTCACTAGACTATTGTGCGTATTGAGGAGAACTGGTCATTAATTTAATTAATATTTTTTAATGCCGTGGCTCAGTCCGCCAAATCTATTATTTTTATTTAATCTATTATAAAAACAAAACAGTACATTTGTTACATTGAAAAACAATTTCCAGATATTTAATTTACAAAGTAGGTACCTATTACCTATGATATGTTTCCTTGTAATTTCTGATTTATACATGTATTTACCGGGTGACGTATGTAGTATGTGTGAATGTGTTTGTAGATGTGAGAAGTGGTGAGCTACACATTATAGAAGTGATGTATGCGCATTGTGCAGTTTATATTATTACCAAAATGTTCCTTTTAAATGTAGCCAGTGAATCAGACAAAATATCAATGTGTGAACTGTTTAGTGTAGTTCTGAGGACCAGCACTCAATATCACTTCGTAGTTTGCTAACTCAAGGAATACTACAAATATTTTATGGGTAAATTCTACACTGGTTTTTACGAAAACGTTTCGAAAGACAAAAATCCTCAAACTGTAGTCTTTTAAATTGTATGAACTACGTACTAAAATGTCTGAAAATAGGTGCAGTTTGAAAACCAGTGAAGGTAATTTTACCTAAAATTACAATTCGTATTTCATATAGAATTTAAAAGATTACGTATAGAAGATTTTTGTATTTTGAAATCTTGTAACTACCCGTACAGAATTTACATATAAATAATTCATAGTATTTCTAGCATTAGCAGAAAAGTGTGTATTTTTGGGTGCTGGCCGTTAAGTATCTAAATATGGTACCTAGATCAGAAATGAATTCACTTTTAAAATGGTTTATTTTGATGTATGAACATTGTACGTACGAATACACATATTATTTGCCTCGCGATCTGCCTACTAAAACAGGATCCCGCTAGTTTTCAACAATAATGAACAGTCAAAGCATTTCAGGTTGGAATAGAAAGTTAATTCGGTTGGATATTTGTTTATTCTAATTCATTTTCCAGTGCATAAATGCTGATTAATCACTTTGATACATAATGTAACTGTGCTCCGGAATTGTCTATTTGAATTATGTGTGTAAATGTACTGTTCATAGAATAAAAAAAGAACACGAGAAATGCGACGTGGGCGTGTTTCGTGATCCAAAAGTCTGGCAGTTTGGCCCTTAAGTTTCTACTGGAAAAAAATATTTCGATCAAATGGAATGGCAATACACAATGCATTTAGTGCTTTTTACATTTACTCCCTGGCCCTGATGAAAATAATTTCCCTCAAGGCCTGTCAATTTTGGGGATGCTGTGAGGGGGGTTTTTTTAACGGAAAAAAAGAAAAGGAAGTTCTGGGAATAAAAAAGGTATGAGGGGTGGGTTGGAAATCTGGGGGTCAGTGTGTCCAGGAGCGATGGATGTATGAATCTATCCTTTCCACTGAGGTGCAAGGCGATGGGTCGAGAGAATCCGGCTGGAGAGGTCAAAGGGTCTCTTCTGCCCCCCCCCCCCCCTATCTCGCCCGCCACGCAGTTGGTGTGTAGACGCATCTGCCGCCACACCCCATGAATCCGGGCACCCCTGCTAAGTCACCAAACGTAGCCAAACATTTGGGGTGACCTATGGCAGAGGTATTGGTTATCCAATAATGGTTCCCGGGGCGGCGGTACCCATACCCCCCCCCAAATTGAAGTGTAAGAGAGGGGCTAGAAACAAAAGGTACTAAATCAGAGGCTACGTCGGCTTCCATTCAAATTTCAAGTGTATTTTGTGTATTCGCCTCTGTTGCAAATTATTTGGAATGATACTTACACCATGTTATTGCTTTTACTTTTAATTTCTTCGTTAATATTTTGTTGTTGTATTTCATGAAGGCTATTTATACCTATGTACCTACTGTGATGTGTTTTGCACCTGTGTCACTATCGTAATTTGAATTATTATAACAAAATATGTAAAATCCCATATACACAATATAATAAATAAATAAATATACGTGGAAGGCATTTATAGTGTGTATTATTTATTATATGGAACTACTCTACTCCAGTCGTTCTCAACATATTTTAATTGCGGCACCCTTTTCACTTTGATAAAATATTTTATCCTAACCATAAAATTAGTGATGCGTAGTTGTATATTATCCAATCAATTGCTCAAATACAAAAGACCGATTTCGATGCATATTACTGAATTATTCTAATTTTCCTCGTTTTATGTCAAAATGCCTATATTCAAACAAGAAATGAGATGATAATAGATTTGTCTAATTTGCCAAATATTTCTGCATTCTTCTTTGAAGTAAATTAAATTCCACATTATCTACGTCAGCGCCCTTGAGGTGATTTTTCACAAAACGGCGCTATAAAAATCACCCGATTATTATTATTATTATTTTATTGACGGCTGATCAAAATTTTAGTGACGCTGAAACGGGTCGAGAGTCGGCGTTTAACGGAGACCGTTCAAATTTCAAACTATCAAAATGGCGGTAGTTGTCCTATATATATTTTTTATTTTTTTTAAAGAAAGAAAAATATTCCCTTGTTGCGAATAACCTGACAATATTTGAAAATCTCCTACTACTCTCACAGTAAGCGGAAGATGTTGCTTGTGTCGTGATGGAGGAATTAGCCAGCCGAGGAATTGAACTCACGACGCCTGGGTGATTTATTTCTGGAATCATCATTTTATTGAAGTTTTCAGTGTCCCGATATTAACGCTTTATTATTATCTAATAGGCACTTATTACTGATTAAGTTTTGCTTCCAAATTTTAAGGTCTATTCATATCTACCAGCACCGCGCAGTGCAGAATAGTACAACGCAGGAACAGCACAGACGCGAGTATTCGCATTACACCGCGCAGCACGGCACGAACACAGTACAGACGCGAGTACGGCTGTCAACTGAACTGTCAAATGAACGTTAGCGTCCGCCACAACATGTTTGAGGATTTTATAAACCTATTCCCATATTTATTATTATTTTATAACCTATTATCCCTGATCAATTCAACCGATTTATTGTTTTCCGTCTTTTGGGTTTTAGCTATATCTGCGTCTAATAATGACACCAACTGACGAAGATGGAGGTGCTAACGGTATGTGTTCATACTAACTGTGCAAACGCAGACGTCACAAGGGGCCACCAGCACGTCAAAAATTTCTAGCTGACAATCTCGGACGGTGCTAGCCCGTGCATGTGCAGATAGGTTACGCTAACGTATGCTGTAATATAAATGTATTTATAGATAATGTAAGCAACGAATTTTGTCGTGTCTCGACTGTACTGTTCTGCACTGTGCGGTGCTGGTAGATGTGTATGTGTATTTTAATAGACCTTTATTCGTTGATTGTGCAATTGTGCGTGTCACCCAAAATAGCCCCATTTTTCAAATTCTTACTCATTTTCCCGTACATTATTCCCACCAGCCGACATCTGTTGTGTTGTCACTGTCAGCCTGCGCTTTTAGCGCATTGAAAATAGGTGGCAGCCGTAATACTCTGACTAGAGGTGGGCCTTTCAGTTTATTTTTCGAAACAGTCGAAACCGTTTCAGTTTTTCAAAATAAACGGTCACTCAAAACTGTTATAAAAACAACATAATAATTTAGAAAAAACAAAGCCAAAGCGTTTCGTAGCAACGGTTAGGGATGGAGATACGAATGGGAGCGTTTAACGAGAAAGCGTTTCTTTGAAACGGGCTATGGTGTATCGCGGACGTGTGTTATTTTTTTCGAAAGCGTTTCGTAGTAACTAGGTCAGCGACGGAGTTTTAAAGGCGTTTCTCTGTAAAGGTTTACGACGAGTTAGTTGAGTAAAGTGTTGCGGGGGGTTGTTTTAAACGTTTCGCACGGAATTCTAAAACGAACTGTGCTCTATTAGAATCTTTTTACGCGGGTTTATTGCGGATTATTTAAAAACTGTTATCCCAAAATTCACGGAACTGTTACAACCTTTTCAGAACATAAACGGTTACGAAAAGCGGTTTCACGTTATTTTACACACCTCTAACTGTAATGCATCAGTAAAGTGATGAGAAAGCCCGGTTATACCCGCATAATCTGTCGCCAAGACCGCGAGGAACTGTGTCAAGTTGCACAACCCGTGGGCATCATTTGTAAATAGGCGGAAATTCTGGGTCGTCACATTACATAAATATTTTATAGCTTTGTAGATACTTTCCTGCTTAATATTGTTATAAAGCCCTATTCGCAAGGCAGTGATATATTCGGCTAAATTTATATTTGCGTTTGGCCATTCACACCGATGCGCTTTTTTGCTACAATCCATCTGTCAGTTGTCACTTTGACGTTTGTATAAGACGGTAACGTTTTTTAATCTCATTTGAGCAGACAAGTAGAATAAAAACAAACCTAAACAAATTCTCAAATTT
Source organism: Halesus radiatus (assembly GCA_022606495.2). Taxonomy (NCBI): domain Eukaryota; kingdom Metazoa; phylum Arthropoda; class Insecta; order Trichoptera; family Limnephilidae; genus Halesus; species Halesus radiatus. Next base: position 92,882 of record JAHDVE020004745.1, on the reverse strand, counting down.
ATGTCAGCTGCTCCAAAGAATACAGCACTAACTCGAAAAATTAAGTTTTCCGCTTACTTTCATTCTGAGAGTCATAAATAAGTGTCATATTGAGCAAAATACCAAAGAAGTTAAATAATAATGTTTTTAAAATAAACACTCACCTAAAAATACGAACAAGATTTTAAACATTGCAATGGCTCTCCTGCAAAATAACGTAAAGGGAGTTACTGCCTTCCTTGGAACAGTCGAATTATGAATGCTTACCTTTGAATGAAGATTAGTTAGGACCCAGCATGACCCTCCTACCGGAAACTGAACATTGTATGAAAGGGAGATATATTAATAAGGAAGATGGAGGGAGCCCGCTATTATCAAAAAAACCCTTAGGGTACAATTTGAACTTACGTTGCTTACGGCCGTTCTTCCCAACTTTTCATGATCAATCTGAGCCACCTATCAGCCAATTGTTTTGTTAAGAATTCTCTATGTTTGCCCTTTTCCAAGCATTTTTTAATCCTAAATTGTCTATGGAGGTGCCCGCCTACTATAAAATAGTGTCCATTCACTTTCATACACGATAAAATAGCCGCCCACTTTTAAGACAACAAAATGACATCAAAGTAAAAACTTTCGATGTAAAATTAACGTAGGTGAGTTAATATTGTATTATGAATACATATCATTAGTTTTTATAACTAATACATAAACCAACATTTTATACTTCTCAAACGTGTGTGTTAAAAAATATGTTGAGAATAAAGTGTTAGGTTGACTTCTGATAATACCGCATTATTCGTTTCGTACATTTGATGTTTCTCGAGAATGAAAAAACAAGACAAAACGTAGCTTACAATTAGTAAAATAATTTGGGTTCTTTTCGGTTTTATTTAAAACATACAAAATACATGTTTTGACATTCGAAAATGGAAATAAATCTTTGTCATTCAAAATTTGAATCATTGACATTTGACATGACTGTGACGGTTTTTTACCCCTTTGACACTTTTTTTATAACTAGTATTCTGCTGAGGGGAACTTAATCCACAAAAATGATATCCTAAATTGATCGTAGATTTGATTAATAATTTCGTTAGGAAGAGGGAATTTGTGCATTTGAATCACTATTCAGGCAAATTTCGGCTCAACAGTTGCTCAGTAGGGTTGGGAAGAACGGCTTGTACTGCAGGTGTGCAATATTTCTGCTTTATAATAATTAAGATTTTAATATGTTAAATTTACTAGACTTAAACCAAATATTATCCTCTGCATCTCTAGTTACACTTTTTTTGCTTTTTGGTCGGACAAATTCAACATGTAAAATAACATTCCCATTGTCATTTCCTCAATTTTCCCACCATTAAACCGCGGAATAATAATTATAAAGGCTCCCAAATAGGTTTACGCTTATCCAAGTATCCAAGTTATCCAAGTATCCATTATTACCAGTAGCTTTGCGTATTTATGACCTAGTTTTAAGGCTGTTGATTTTATTGCCGCAATTAAAAACGTTTTCTGTAAAAATAAGATGTTAGCATCACAGTATGTTCCACTTTCGTTTTCACAATATATCCGAATGCATTATTCATGATCATTATACAACGTGAATAAGTACTAACTGTAATATACGTATATGCCCATTCTATAATATAATATTGATGAAGATTATATAATTTTTTACATTTATTTCTTACGTGTTTTAGGTACATCCTATTTGGAATATTATTTAACTTTGGTTTGTAATTGCGATAATCTAATGCTTATTACGTTATGTTTTAGTTAGATCCCGAAGCAAAATTTTAACATCATTATCGTAATTTGAACGTGATTTTTAGTTATCAGATTATTGTAATTTTTAAAAACAATTAAAATATTATCGTAATATATTGCAGACGGTTTCTGTTCAGAGCCGAAAGACGACTATACCAGTAAGTACTGTGATTTTATTTGCTAAAAAAATAATGAGCTTAATAAATGTGCAGTGTTTTTTAAGTTATTAATTTTTAAAATAATAAAAACGTACATGACATCTGTATTCGTGAATTAACAGTCAGCAATCTTTCTGTGATTGGCCTATCCTACTACCCTTTTTAAGTGATACATTGTCCCTAGAAGTGGCGTGCATTCCATAAAGGCTGGGAAGCTTTGCCTATCATAAGAATAACAAATCACAAACATACATTAAAAGATAATAGAAAAATTCGATTAATTTCTGATGAAATGAAAATTTTACCATGAATTTGATAAGGAACTTGTGCGCTCAATTATTCAGTTCGTCAAAACAACCAGCGGAAGATATTAATAAAATTACCATTTTCTAATAATTAATGAACAATTCATACCCGATCTTCAAAAACTTCACACAGCCTACCTTTGGTCATAGAATAATGCACGCCACTAGTCCCTAGCCACCTAGTCATTATGTGTATACCAGTGGCGTGCATTGCTCTATACTGACAGTGTAAGTTCGGGTTTGAATTGTGAATAAAATATTTGATTTTAAATTAAAACAATAACTTTGTTTTACATCACTTTAATTTTTTTTTATATTTTTTTTATTATTATGATGGTATTAGACTAGATAATTAAGAAGCATTAGAAATAAAGGAAGCCAAAACACTAACCATTAGTATTATATTGATCTGAAGAAGCTACGGTTGTAGCGAAACCCGGTCGGCAAGAAGTATATAAAAAATAAAAGTGATAAAATTTAAAATGTCACGGCACAAAGTTATCGCTTCATAGGAAAATAGAATATTTGATAATTCGACCCCTTGGAATAACAAGGTTCCATCTGACACCGAAATGGTATGCGATAAAGAGTTTTAAAGTTGCTCTCCTTAGAGCACATTATCGCATGGCATCGCTGTGTCAGACGGAACCTTGTTATTCCAAGGGGTTGAATTGCCATTTTACTATCATCTTCCGCTTATTGTTGTGGTCAACTGAAGGAATGAGCGTACAAGTTCCTTGCCAAATGCACGGAAAAATTACATTTTTATCGGAAATTGTAGTCACAGCTTTTGAGCATTTATTGATTGCACGTCACTGGTGTATAGCACCCTTAAATAAATACTATTTAGAGGCGGAAGGCGATTTTATATAATCTTTATAATGAGTATCTTCCACTCCAAAATTATATACATAAGTAATCAATTTTGTTGAATTGATATTTCTCCTTTATTTCCTATACATTTTGGGTGTGTTCTATTTCCCGGGATTTCCCTATTCATGAAGTAAGGGCTTTATAAAAAATACCAATTCTTTAGCTTATCACTCCTGTTTTGTCATTAGTTCCTTCGAACACAATGGTACCTTTGCACCCCCGGTTCGGAGTTTATCACCTGCGTATCGACCGACCCAGAAACTAAACATGCACGCTACTCGCTACTACTGTACGTATACAACACCTGTTCCATATTAACTAGTTTACCAAACATTTGGCTGATACGTTTGTTCTCTATTGAACCGAGAAGCCCTTCATCATTTCTCTATCGCGTGGGAGTGTGTGGGCCCTTCATTATTTTATTGCTCGTTCTGTTGCAGATTTTATTATAGAATACCATGTAGTAAATACAATAGCTTTGGTGTTGGCCTTCATAGAATGCCGAACTTCCGTAATCTCATAACACAATCCTTTTATTGGATTTAAATTAACACGTTTTTGAATAGGCTCAGAAGTAGGAGAGCTGTTTTGTTATGAGTAGTAGTTAAAAAGCTATTTAACTTTAATTCTACAACATCCACCAACAAATTAGACGAGGAAACATAACTATTAAAAATATGAAAACTATACGAGCACAATATATGTATAAAATAAATAATAAACTCACACATACAAGCACAGAATTTATTAAAACTTCACAAGCAAACACACACACACACTTCTTAATTTTATTATGTTATATAAAATCATGAATCACAAAATTTTTTATTTTATGTAAAATCATATAAATAAGTTGTCATAATGTGGATTAACCGCAGTTTGAAAATAGGCTTGAACGCTGAATCAGCTGTCACAATAATAAAAACTAAAAATACTTGCAGAATTTAATAATAATATTATTAAATTTGATTTAAATTATATTTATTGAAAAATATTAAATGGACTTCTACGAATTAAACACAAAACAGTGCATGTGATAATATATATTTAAATACTATACATACATAATATGGCAAGCAATCCATTAGCTACGAGGGGGACATTTATAATATAATTGCCTTCTAGACGAAATTAAAAAAAATAAAAATCTAGGTATTTTTAAAGAGTACTGGTTTCGACTAAAATTAGTTGAACAAAATAATTAAAATGTAGGTATAGGAGTGTAATGTATTTATGAATTTACTTAAGAAACCATTCTTGTTAAGTATTTTAAAATATATTTTTCTTTTTTCTGGAATTAAAAAGAAAATGAGCTTTTGATGGCGTTTTTGTGTAATATCTGGTTTCCCTTCTGGAAGTTCTTAAGCATATTGTGATTATGAAACTAGTCGAAATACGAAAGCCTTGAAATTTCAAAAGCTTTTATTATGTTGAAACAGACTGAAAAAAAGGAAAAACTTTTTACCTACGAGGATATTAGCTTTTCATGACATTGTTTGATTTTTTTTTTGTCTAAAATCGACTTTTGATTCTGGAAGTTCTGGATCAAATGATTACGTAACAAGTAGAAATAAGAAAGCCTTGAAAGTTCAAAATGTCTTAATTATTTTTTTAATTCAACACCGTTGCTTTGACACTTTAATTATTGTGGAGGAAACTCGCGCTAGTTCCCACTACGCCACTGTCAATGTTGATAATTACCGCTTTACAAGAAACCGATAAATTATTTAACTTTTATTGCAGTGTGTAATCCAAGATGTTTGCACACCTTTTGCATTCATGGATAATCATTAATTAATACAGTTTATTCAATGACCTTCCATTATCGCGGTCCGAGGAGATAGGACTGACGATTGTGTAGCCAAGGATTTTATTAAAACAATCGTGGTTTCTCAATATCTAGCTCTTAATAATCTTACCCCGGTGAGTGTAACTAAGCAGTATTCGAATATTATTGGATTTAAAAATGGCAATGAGAGTAAATTTCTGAACTATTTACTGCACAGCTTACTGATCCGATCAAGGTTTAAATGAATTATTCGTGTTATTCTCTGAGACTTTTTTTATTTCGGTTATAAACCAGGGCTAGTACCTTATTCCGAAAAATTTGTAAAACATTCTTCAAATTTAATTTCCGAAGATGTTATATTATTTGCATTCCCTTAATATTCATTATAGTATCAATAATCGAATTAAAACAAAAAAAATTCCATGCGTTTAACTTGATTTCAAAGTAAGCACGTACTATAATGTATATTAATAGTACGATCTCCCGGTTCCTGTGCATGTTGTACATAATATGCACACTTTTTTTTATTTAAACCATGTTTATATATTATTAATAAATTCACTGTCTTTTATATATAAAAATGAATGTTTGTCTATCTGTCTGTCTGTCCTCGATTTTATCGAAAATTACTCTACTGGTTTCGCTGGAAATAGCCAGTTTATTCTTATTAGTGTCGGGAAGGTAGTTTAGTAGAGAGTAGTTTGAATGCAATCCAATATGAAAACTGTTGATATAACGTTTTAAAATTAGTATGAAAAATATTGAAGCCGCCATGTTGTATTGAGGTCAGCCCATAGATATACCACTCTGGTTAGCCACAGATTACATATTCAACAGAAGAGATGATTTCAAAATGGAAAACACAAGTAGTTTAAGAACTTTATTATTTAGATATATTTTGAAAAAATTAATGTTTGAGATGAGTGTTTCTTTGTTTAATAGATAGTAATACTTGTCACAAGGCATCACTTTCGCTGTAAAATCAATTATGGCACCCAAACGACATGCAAGAATTCACAACTTCATAACTTTATTAAAAAAAAAACATTATTCCGACCAAGGCCGGGTATGCATCAGCTAGTATATGTATACATTAATGTTTTTTTCTAGACTCCTTAGGGCCGGTGTTTCAGTTACTTTTTAAGCTTGGTTTAAGAATTTTAGGGTTGGAATTCTGCCAACCCAATCTGACTAATAACATTCCCGAGTACACTGAAAAACCGACCGTTACTGTTATTGTTTTATTTTATTTGATGGCAAGTGAAGGACTTCTATAATCTATAAACAAATCAAATTTACCTGCTAGTACGATCGACTTCAGCGGTAAATTTGTACATTATATATTAAATACTTTAAAACGGTCTTTACTGTGTTTTTTTGGTTTAAATATAAACGAGTTCGTGATTATGGGTTTCCGGCAAATATGTAACTGAAATCAAATATACTAATTTTATACGAGACCGAACCGAGCTTGGTATATATTGCCATCAAAAGAAAGTAGAAGCGTAAATCGCTTTCGGAAATTGATAGAAGATTGAAGTTCGTAATAAAACTGAAATTAATCCGATTAACACGAATTAATTAAAAAATGTGATTGGTACTTGATTACGTTCAAAATAATTTATAACATGTTAATTATTTGTTTATTTGATTATACACCCATCTGGGCTTTTACGTGGATTTTAGAACATAATATAAAGAACTATAAAGTAAATAGAGATTTTAAACCATAAAGTAACGTTAACAGTGACTTAAAATAGAAAACTCAAACAATATTATAACTCAAATCATTAACGCTACATTATCCAAACAACAATATTACATATTGTAGGATTCATCAAAGTGCTGGTATAGATGACGCTTTAGTGTATAAATGGAGTCAGCAAATATATCAATACTTTACGGTTTATAATCTCTATGTACTCGAAATTTTTCCTAGCTCTATGTATTATGTTCTAAAATTTATGTAAAAGCCCAGATGGGCGTATAATCAAATAAATTAATATTCAAGTACGTAATTTTATGAAATATTTTGACTTCTTAAATCTTAGTACTCAAGATGCCGACAGCCCCGGCTCAAAGTCAAATAATGACTCCTGTAGCCGTTTGCATTTTGGCACCTATTAACATTTAAAATTTAACTAACATATTATGGACGTTAGGGGTCTGAACGGGCGCTGATGCAGGCGACCTCTTTATTTAGTAGGTAGACTGTTAAACTTAAAAAAAAAACTTGCTCCCCAACAACGCACCGCCCGGAGCGGCATGCTCCAATTGCACCTGCCTAAGACCAGGCCTGGATGCAGGTGAGATATGAGTATATCACGCAATGTTACAAATAGACCGGACTCCTTACGGTTACAGCATCTCAATATGTGTCACTAGTCACTACCTTTCCTACATTGATCACGGGAAAACAGGAAAAGTCAGGACGGGTGACTGAATACTATTTATAATTGTTGGTCGATGGCTGCTGGCTATCATCTGTGCGGGTATCCCTATAATATTATTCTTCTTCTATAATGTAAATGATCGCGTATCCCTGGTGTTACCACTGAAGAGATAAAGTGATAGAAGTGTTTTGTGGGCGTATCCGTGTGCCTCAAGTTAGCTCAATTGTATCTGAATAAAATATCTAAAAAAAACCCTCGACTCTGTGCAGAAACTATACAGAAATATTATTGATATTTTAAAAATTACTAAAGCATATAAATAATTGGTGTTTTACAGACATTGTGAAAACAAATGTAACTGAAGATAAATAGAGAAATAAAAAATCTTTCAACTAAGGAAAGATACGTTGCCAACATGTATAGATACAGTGAAAAAAACATTTAAAAAAATTAAAACGAAAAGAAAATGAAAAATGTTTTCACTGAGGAAATATAATAATAAAACGCATAAATTTGTTTTGAACCACTTCAATTTAATATAATAATCTCGACCGGTTTCCGAAGTACCCTTCCCTCGTCAGGGATATATTAAAACTAAACTACGATATAAAATAATGATAGACATATGTGAATATTTAGGTGTTGGAGTGGGAGCGCCGACCAAAGGGGAAGGGGTAATTAGGTTTTTTTTTAGAAATAACAAAGTGATTAACTGAAGTATAAATTTACAGTAAACCATTAAGAAAAATTGCGAAAGTATGTAAATAATTATAGTGTTTTAATAACTAGGGAATTATCAGGTTATTCGTAACCCGGGGATGTGTCTCTTTTATTCAAAAAGGCGTGATTGTTCAAACATTTTCGTACAATATCAAAATTCTTTCTTGAAAAACATTATCAATTTCATTGGTAATTTTCTTTTAAATTGGTATTACTTCTAGGGATTATCTATTCAGTCGATGTTACCATTCTGAGTATTCAGGTCAAAGTCACGAACGGACTGCAGTTTCGCAATCTTGGAACTACGACCGGGGGAATCCAGAGTTATTTTTACAAAGCGAATATTTTTATATAGATTTTTCATCATTTGTCATGTAAGTTTTCACCAATCAGTCGACGTATTGAAATCATCACTCCTCTTCGTTTATCGGTCTTTCTGTATTTTTCTTCTCGTGCCATCTCCTACCGGAGGTTGGCTTTCGCCTGTCACTTGTCACCAGGCCAATATTCCCCTGCAAGTTGCCGGTCGCGCAGATTTTAAAGCCATGAAGTGCGACGTCTTCCTCTTCCACTGAATTATATGCATATGCATATCTTGGTCTTTTTGTTTTTTTGTCTTTTGTCTTGAGTCTTTTTTGTCGTTAGTGCATATCTGAGTCTTTTTGGTCGTTAGTGCATATCTGAGCCTTTTTGGTCGTTAGTGCATATCTGAGCCTTTTTGGTCGTTAGTGCATATCTGAGTCTTTTTGGTCGTTAGTGGATATCTGAGCCTTTTTGATGGTTAGTGGATATCTGAGCCTTTTTGGTGGTTAGTGCATATCTAAGTCTTTTTGGTCGTTAGTGCATATTTGAGTCTTTTTGTTCGTTAGTGCATATCTGAGTCTTTTTGGTCGTTAGTGCATATCTGAGCCTTTTTGGTTGTTAATGAGTATCTGAGCCTCTTTGGTCGCTAGTGCATATCTGAGCCTTTTTCGTCATTTGCATATTTCAGCCTTTTTGTTCTACAAACTATGAGCCGTTAAAATAAAATGGTCGATATTTATAAAAGCATTACGTATTACGTCCTAAAAATGTTTTTTTCTAAAATATTTATATTAGGGCCATCTGTAAGCGCTTATTACGCTTCGTTTACCCTTAACATGCATATTTTATGAAAGACAACCATACAAAATCGAAACGCTGCTTGAAATGGTTTTAGCCGTGTTTGGTGATCAGATATAAATAGCTAGGCACTTCCTTACCTTTCTCTTTCACATCTCCTTCCCCTCCCCACTACCTTCAGCCTCACAACATATTTCAATTCGGGATGCCACTTTATTTATGTCAAAAACTCCACTAAAAAATAAGCTGCTACTTTTCGTAAAAATCTGTTTTTGCGTCATTGAATTTAGTTTTTCAGAAGAGTTTTTAATTTTCCGTTATTCTGAGCCCTCAATGTGTTCATGCGTGGATTTTCCTGCCGGTCGGTGCCTGGTGAAAGGAAAGCGTAAAGCGCATGACTGCCCGTGAGTTGGCTTTATCACTCCATCATTTGGTAACCCTGCTGTGATGGATCTACATTATTATATTTATTATAGTGTGGTGTATACCTACTCTCGGTATCGCCCTGGTAAAATACCACCATTCCGAATTGAAATATTGCTTGATATGTCTTTAACCGTTTTACTCACCAGAACTGAATAGCCAGGTACTTTCCAACCTTCCTCTCCTCCAGCTCCTTCCCCTCCCTACTACCTTCAGTCTCCCATAGGTTTACTGGCTTCGGGATATCCGGACTCTTGTCCGGTATTAACATTTAAAAATGTATTTATTCCATGCCACAATCTATAAGTTCATAGGCACATATAAAAAGTGTCCTGTTTTTTGTTGTTTTTTATCCAAAGTTTCCACACTTTACCTTCAAAACAAGAGGAAGGTAACTGTCTACCCATGATTTCGAAAAACCACCCCATCCCCCTTTCCTACACCGAGAAAAAACAAATTTTTGGTACCTCTTGATGAAATTTTGCACACTTGACGTTCAAGATAAGATGAAAACTTGGCAGGCGTCGGGGTAGGGTAGGGGTGGAGGTAGAGGTAGGTATAGGGGTGATGGTAGGGGCAGGGGCAGGGGCAAGGGCAGGGGCATGGATAGGGGTAGGGGTAAGGATATGGGTAAGTCTAGGGGTAGGGGTAAAACTAACACATCATAACCTCAAAACTTTCCTCCAAACCATTCATAATCCCGGGCAACTCCGGGTACTTCAGCTAATTTATAAAACATGTAGGTATTTATTTTTGTAATATTTTATGCAAGCATCAGCTTTCGCTTGTATCCAATGTTTGTTCAGAGCTATATTAGATGAATTATTCCCAATAAAAATATGCTCCCGTGTACATTTGTATAAATATTGTTTAGTCCTCGTGTACTTGGGAATATTAATCTATAAAAGTGATTGCCTTCAATTATAATATCATAAAATTGTGTTTTTTTCTTCTAAAATATTATTATTCACGTAATAATTCAAGTTCATAGAAAGTGTCGTAATTATATGAAGACAGGCTACTGACAAATATTTACACGCTATGTATGGCCTAAATGCCACTCATTGTTTATTCTTATTTTACTTTTTACTCGCACGTTTCAATTATGTTATTGTACCAGAAATAGAATTTTACAATGGAAATCCACTATGATTACAGACTTTGTTGTAGTATTAGTACAATATATTTTTTCCGATAATATTTACAATTAATACAGGCAAAACATAAATTTATGATATTACATTCCTGTCAGGCCGTCGATAGCCTGTGAAACTGCATTTATGGGCCAGTTTCTATAGGGTCTCGTTTAGAAAAGAAATGAAAATATTTCTAGGACCTTCAACATGTAATATTTCTATCGAAATTTACCTAAGCGTTGCATGTTCAAACCTTTCCATTTTAGATTTTGTGGTGATATGTCAATTATACAGTGTTAAGATATGTACCTGACTTTGACCAGTATTTTCTGAGCTAAAAACTGTAGATGGAATTTTTGTTTTCTCATAAAAACATTAAAAAAACAGTTAAGTACCTATTTAAGAGGTAGGGTCGGGGCAGGCGGTTGGGCGGTTACTCGACTGATTGACTAGTGACGGCATGTGAAAGTTTTTTGTTGTTTAAATTTGAAAAAAAAAATTTTGAAACAATCCGAAACAAATAAAATTTCACCGGAGTTTAAAATTTCAATTTTTTTTTTTTACTTCAAATAAGGTCAGGAATCACTGGTTAGCGTTTGTCGGGTAAGGCCCTGTATTTGGACAATACCGAACAAAAGTAAAACATAATTACTCGTACTTTGGTCTTTTCCATCACTAGAGGTTCTATCTATATATTTCAGTCGCAGCTCGGGTGATCACTACCGATCCTTTGCCCGTTCCCCGTTGTTTCTTACCTTATTCCTGTCACCCCCGAAATTTATTTCTAGTTTTCGAGAATAAGCCTTAATCCTTAAAATTGAAGTTTTTTTATTTTATTATTATTATTTTAGTTTTTTGTTATTGTGAAGGCTGTTTCGACGTCAAAGCCATTTTCAAACTGTCCTAGTTTGCATGTACCTAAATGTAACAATAATAAAAAATTAATCGCTTATTGTTGCGGTTCAGTTCTTAGGTTTGGTTCCTGTACTGTTCTGCTCTGAACGGTGCTGATATATGTGAATAGACTTTCATACGTGTGTCTATTTATCCGGTCAACCTTAGGTTTACACTGGGAGCTTGTTGCTAAGCCACTGATGATCGTGCAATTATTATACCTTTATAATATTATATTCGCACGTGTTTATTGTCTTCTGGCAGCTAAAGATGGTGACTTCCACTTGGCAATGTTTTGGCAGCAGATGCCAAGTCCACCCAGATGCACTTGCTTATAAATAATTTGATATGCTCACTGAACCTTAACTGTACGATAACACGAGGGTGCCCGTCTTCATTTGTATTACGCCCTTCAGTCGGCGATTTCCGTGGCAAAACGGTAAGATCTACCCAGGCTCTGGGCTAAGCTCGCGGGTTAGCTCAGATAAAATTGTGTTGATATGGGTTTTATCACGTGTACGAGTAGATACTAAAATTTTATTTATTTGTAAGAAACAAACAGCTTTTAATACAAATTTAAACACAAAGAAAGTTTAACAAAAGGTAAGCCAACAAAGTTTCTTATGCTAACAGTGGTTAAGTACAGATGTTTTATTAGAAAAAACAAAATAGAAGGAAGGGGGGAGGAAGAGGAAGATACGGTCGGGACAGGAGATGCTCTCGATACATTTTATTCTCGTGCATTAATTTGTGGTCGTACGTTACTTCGGTTCGATATTTGAAAGAACATTGTGAATAATGTCGAAATTGTGAAATTGTGTGTTATATTGTTGATATGCTCCAAGGCGGAAGCTACTCAGTATCGGCCTGTATCCTATCTCAATGCATATTATCCCTTTCATCTTTCATTTACTGTGAACGAAGGGTGCATACGACACGTGTCTTCATTCTCACTTGCCCTTTGTCCCGCCATGCAGTGCAGTACACGAAGGAAGGGGAGATAGTGTTCGTAATCTGTTTTTAATGCTATAGTTTAGACGTGAATGCTATACCTTAACCTACTATGCGGCCGACGTATGCTTCGCTGTGTGCGTATCAATGAATAATAAACCGTGCACCAGAGGCGTGCAGTCCATAAAAGCTGACAAGCTGTGCCTACTCTAAGAAAAAACTAAACCCAAAAACATAATTTTTTTTTTAAATGCGACGAATTTCTCACGAAAATGTATTTTTCCTTAAATTTGTCAAGGGACTTGTACGCTCTGTACGCTCATTTATTCAACTAGCCACAGCAATCATCAAACGATGATAATAAAATTGCCATTTTTAAATTATCATTGCACAATAGTGGGGTATTTTTACTGTTTTTTTAAATTATTCTAAATAAATAAGGAAGAAATCACGATAACAACGGCATTTTAATTTTATTTTTATGTCGATGAAATTTTTGTATAAAATCATTTAAAACGTGCCATTTTCGATTTGCTGCCAAAATGACATGTTCGTTTCTGTTAGTGAACATGGCGTAGTTAACGTCACGCCGGCTAACGTCGATGACTGTCGTCCAGACTGTTACCAGCCAGTAGTATTTTCTAGATCACAATGGCGCTGTTGCCAGTTTGTTCCATGTAGGAATGTAGGGTTTTAGATCGTAATCAAATGATAATATTAAAATTACATATTTTTAGTACTATCATCAGAATTAGAATAGATCTTCCATACCTACATTTCTGTATCCATAGTTTGTAAACATACCCCATTTATATCCAAACTACACAAAGTCTATCTTTAGTCATAGAGTAATGCACGCCACTCCCATACACCTGCTTAAAGATTTGTCAATTCTCCTAACGTTGGAAACAGGTTATCTGTTTGCTCTATAGGCCTAATCACGATGGAAGGGCTAATAAGGTGGAGTCGAAATTAAGATTGAAAATTTGAAGGATGGTGGAAATGCCATGAATATACGCTTCGCTTAAAAACTTTTTCATTTAGCTGATTGTGAAATCCGTTCTTCCGATAATAACTTCTCTCCCGAAGATACCCTCGAGAGACGACCTTGCGGGCTGAAGAAATCTTCGTTTGACGCTCTAAATAACTCCTTCCGATATTTCTTCATATTTGAATGTTGATTTTTGCATGTTCCCTGACTTGAGCGAGTTACACGTCTGCTGTTGGCTGGCGGATGTTCCGATTTGCTAATTTCAAAATGCACCGACACCGTCCCGAACGAGCGTTGATATGTTGGCCTCAATATAATCACCGAGATCCTCTTTCGTGTACGTTTTAATAATTTTACAATAAAATATATCATCGCGTCCTTGCAGCGTAAAGGTTATATTTCCAAAGGTGTTTTTACGAGCGAGTCATTTACGTTTGGCAACTGAAATCTTGTATCGGCTAAAATCAATAAGTTGTTGCATGATACGTGTTGGAGGAAAACTCCTCACGGTGGACAGGAAAAGTTCCAATTCATTTTATTAATCGATTCTAATTTACACAAGTGTTGAAGTTGTTGTCGAAACGATTCGATCCGACGACAAATCTCGCCAATTTAGAAAAATATAGGTCACTGTGCTTGCTTTTCATTACTGCTTTGATTTCTCTTGTTTTTTTTTTGTAAGATCGCCGAACGTAGCCAGAAATACCAAGCAAAACCATAACTGCAACTGATCTGATATTACAAGACACATTTTTAGTTCTCGTCTTACCTACTTCTTATTTCCTAAATGTAATGATCGTAAACATAATAATTACCGGAGATGTTGCCAGTTGCCAGGCAGTCTATGTACTGGCAACATTATTTGCCCACAGTCTTCCGTAATTTGTGTCATTTTGCCGTCACAAAAATGGTAAATCTATCCGGCATTTCATCACCTCTTGGTTCCATGACGTTTCACTTTCGTCAACGACTCCCATTAGGAACCGAAGCGTGACCAGTTCTGTGAAAGAACTGGAACAAAAACCAGTATTCACTTCTAATGGTTTTAGTTTTCGGGTTTTAATTTGACCCTCTTTGCTTTTTCTGTTTACCTTCTCCTCCGTTCTTCCGATCTTTTAACTTCCAAACATCGGTTACGCACTGACACAGTACTTTACTTTAAACCTTTATTTTGGACGTTTGTTTTCATTTCTCTTCTGTTTACTTTTGTAAAGAGTTGTAACTTTATATTTTCACCGGTGTTATGGTGTATTCATCGTAACTACCACATGTTAGTTCTTTTGTGGCGTTGCTTGAATGAATTTATTTTTCACGCTCGGTAGCAATATTGCCTTTGTGATACTATTATCTTTTTTTGCCTTCGCCTGTGGTTGCATCAGTTTGAGTTTGTTTTGGTTTTTCAGCTTATGCACGACAACTGCAAAATGTATAACCTCTCAATTGTGTCTCTATTTCGCAAGGTTTACATTTCTTTGTTGCCTCCTTATAGTAAATAGAAGAAACTGAAGCGAATAAGTTATTTGTTTAGATTTTTTCCCAATGTTATGAAATAGATTTTTCCGATATTTATTGATTTTCTCAACTTTCGTTAGTATATTATATTACCTATACATTATTTGTAAGTGAAGTCTCAATTCGAAATTTATCATAAATATTTTGAAGTAATTTGGCATCATCAATATCAAAATTGAGGTCACAAGTACTTTGATACGCTATGAAATCTATTCTTGTACTTATTTTCATCAAATAAATTCTCCTTGTTTCAGGTCAATCGCCATCGAAATTGATACTTCATATTAAATATAGCTGCCCAATCTCGTCTTCAAACTGCTAGTGCATTAGTTGCCTCAAGATGCCGTCTCTTATCGAGGCACTGGAGAAGAAGTATGGCTGGCACACCCATGCTGCAGGTGTTGGAAAGCACATCAGCGACCTTCCCGTTGCCATATTTGTGCCCAAGAGATCTCCACGGTTGAGCGTGCCGACACTGCTGGTGCTGAATGACTGTGACATTGAGACGGCTGGAGATGGGGAAGAATTGCTCGACAAGTGCGGGGACGTTGAAGAATTAGATTTGGCCAAGAATAAGCTAACCAAGTGGGGAGAGGTAAGAACTTTCTTTGCTTTTTTTGTTTTCCGTGCCGTTTTTGTTGTTTATACTATTATGTACCATATTTCATTCCCTCTTCCATTTCAGGTCTTTGGAATCTTGCAGCATATGCCGCAAGTTAAATTCGTGAACTTGAGCTTCAACCGTTTGTCCGATCAACTCGAAGCCCTGAACAAGCAAGCTTCGCACAACGCTTGCTGGGCTCACCTCAAAAACCTTGTTCTTAATTCCACCAGGGTAGACTGGGCCAGCGTGCAGGCTCTCTTGAAACTTCTTCCAGCATTAGAAGAGCTTCACCTGAGTCTCAACGAATACGCTCACGTGGAACTGCACCCGGGTGTTGAAGACCTCGACACCTGCCCGAAGAAACAGGCAGCGGAAGAACAATCTGACAAGTTAGAAGCTGCTGCAAGATGTAATGCTAACGGTAATTGCAATGGAACAGACGAAGATAAAGAAAACTCTGGCTGCGGCAGAGTCAACGGAGAATCCAACGACCGAGTTAATGAAAACAGCAAAAACGGTTTTGGAAATGAGCCAAATAGTCCCGATCACGTTTATCCCCAAGTGAAGAAACTTCACTTTTCCGGTAATCCCGTGTGCCATTGGAAGGAGATTTGCAAGTTGGGCTATGCCTTCCCCAACTTGGAGTCTTTAGTGCTGAACGAGTGTCCCTTGAGATCGCTAAGTCTGGATACGAACCCAAACGGAGTGGAGTACAACCGGTCTGAGAGTGGCTGTGAATCTGACGTGCCTACGGAGTCTCCGCACAATAGTTTCAGGTTCTTATCCCTTCCAAATAGCATGATATTCTTATTATATTATGATTACTTGTATTTCCATATTCCAACTTATACTATTATTTCTTCTACAGAAAGTTGCGGTTCTTGAATCTCAACAACACCGAACTGGGAACGTGGGATGACGTGGATAAGCTAGCAAGATTTCCTCTTCTAACAAGTCTCCGAGTGCAGGTTAGTGCAAGAGTCACATTCTCTCCATATCTTTCATTTTATCCCTTTGATCTGCATTCTTTGGTCAGTTGTTCCAAATGCATTATTTAATGCCCCATTACAAGATGTTGTTATTACTTATGTTTATGATTAGAGCATCTCGCATCACAAGTCCTTGAAATCTCGTTATCCAACGATTCCTTTCATGTGTTCAGTGTAAACATTGGCTCTTTTCCAGGAAATTCCAGCTATACATGCGTGTGTGTGCAGGTATTATTATTATGGTGGCTATTACGCAGTTTGCACATTGCTTGGACACACACCAGTATAATTGATTGTTTTATTGCAAATACGTGATTTATTTGAATTTATAGTTTATTATATTTATTAAAAGAATATTAACTCTTTTCTATACATCATTATATTTTCTAATGCGTCATAGTTTCAATGTTTCAATTCGCCTTTGTTGCCTATGGACTGTTTGACCCCTCCTAATGAAAAGTAGTGTTTCTCTTCTCTATTTTTCTTCGCGTAAAACAAAACACATGCTGGCATTTTATTGGGATTAAATAATAACTATGTCAAATTGTGGCATCCATCAAAATACAAGACGGACTTCACAACATTTAAAAAAAATGTATTCGATGCTTTTACTTTTTTGTTTCCTATTTATTTCGTATACGAAATTCATGTAAACAGTGAAAATATTTTTTTGCCTTACTCGCTGCGGTGTCAAAGATCCTGGGGACAATGATCTTCAACTTCTGATAGGAACTTAGCACAAAAATAATTTTATTTTCTACGTGTTTATCATTATTTATTTTTTCCGTCAATAAAAAATTCATTCCATTAATGCTCTCGGACAGGACAGGAGCATTTCAATATTTTTATTTTGGTCCACGAAAAACTTTTCGAAAAGTGTGCCAAGGTCCAGTTCTCACTTCTCGTATTTCATAAACCCCCTTTTCTTTTATTTCATTTGGCTTTTAACGTTTTAAGATTTTATTATTTTATGTTCTATGGACCGTAGAAAAATTGATCTACTGCTATTGTAGGAACTTTCATAAACAAGTATTTCGTTTTTAATACCCAAATTAAAAATTACTCTGTAATCACCACTTTATTAACATATACATATCGACATGTTTCGAAAGCGATGCTTTCCTCATCGGGAATACACAGAATATGATGAGGAATTCATTTATTAATAATGACGCCACAAAGTGAATACCAATCTTTTGACCAAATATAATAAATTGTTTTCTTTGAAACACATTTACTATGGAATGTTTCGTCGTAGCTCGTAGCCATGAATTTTATTGATTTATTTACTCGTGTAACACTTGTGCTATATTTCGTCACCACTACATAATATTTTACCTTTCTTTAGAATATCCACTGTGTTGTGTGGCATATTATCTACGTAATGCTATTATGTTTATTAAATTAAATCGCTTTTATAGGGGATTTTTTACGGGTATTAGTTACTCTTCAAGAGACGGATTTTCTTCTTATTTTTTGCATTCAAAACTTATGAACTAAAAAAAAATTAGAACATCAAAATACGAAACTTATCTTTTTGGAATGAAAATTTTCGAAAATCTGTAACATTGCCTCTTTTCACCGATAATAAATACATACAGAATCAAACCCAATGTTCAACGATTACCTAGCAAAATTATTTTTGACATTTTGTTAATCAATATTTTAACAGAGCGACTAAATAATTTGATTCATATTACGGGCAAGAAAAATGCATTTATGGACCTGGGATATATACGAGTATGTCTGTAAAACCAAGACCGACCATTGTTTGCAAGTGTTTGACAACTGAAAATAACTTCACTTTAGACGTAATTACGATGACGTAGTTTGATGAGGAGGCTAAGAAATGGATTAGATAAGTAGATAAGATAACAGACAAATTCGTCACATTTATGATTTTTTTCAGCCAACTCACTCATGATGAATTCATGAATGAGTTGGCTGAATCCAACATCTAATTCAATGACTCGCTTTGTGTTTCCTACCTTACCTGTTCCAACCAGCCTCATGAATATATTTGATTCACTTGATCGTGCCGTGTCTTTCTTGAACGCCCTACACTCCTTAGCTATTACATTGCATACCGTCGACGAATAAACAATTCCGCGCAAGTACCTACCTACCCAAAGCAATTATTTTGGCTATGAAAAGATACTTTTTTATTTATGAGATTCTTGTATTAATGTAAGTACCTACGTCATATTCATTGTTTATTTTGATTTTTTGTTACTAAATAATGTTACTTGTCTGCAAAATAACCAAATTTCCAAAGCATGAAAACTTGCTATGATGGTGGGCAGCGTTTCATACAAATTAATATTATGAATATTCCATTTTTGCCGCTGTGAGCTGCATCAAGTTCAAAAATTTTGGGCATGGTAAACATATTTGTTGGAGATCCCTTGCACTTTTTTATGCTCCGAAAGCGAGAACGTCGGCTTACCAGAACACGCCAATCAGCAGAGCGGCTCAACTGGTCAACGATGCTGCACCGTCAGTTAACATTTTCAATATCACTTATAGACAGTTTTATGACTAAATTTTCATCCATGTCACAAAATAGTTGTAAGACTGCCCCCATGAATTTTTATACTCTTCTTATCAATCTTTCACTTCTTACATATTTGGTGCAGATTATCATATTTAGTATTGTTTAAATTGTGAATATACAAATGTTTACTTCTTACTTTTACTATTTGTTATTTCTTATACATATCTATGTATATTTATTTTACCATTTCTCATTTACTGTAATTTATTCTATATCTGTAATCTCTGTAATATGTATATTGGTATACTGTTTATGGAGACTATAGAAAAAAAGGATTTTATCTTAAATTCTGAGGTATTTTATGCGATATTATTTATTCATCGACAATATTAGGCCATCGGATGTTTGGACATATGGCACCACTGGGATTTATTTGCTACTAAACGATAATAAAAATTAAATAATGTACGTTGCCATCTTCGACAGCTCCTGAGTTCACCGTCCGAGAGCTAGAGGTGGTCGGATTATAATATCCTGTACGTGCTTTGAAAGTGTGAAAGTTTTATTTTTTTCAAAATGGACGTTCACTTGGCCCGGAACGATCCTCCCACAAACATTATGTTCACTCATTCCATGTTACAATTATTGTTTTTTGTTCGGTGTACCTACTACTTAAATTCGGAGATCTAAATAAATTGAACCAACGCCTACTGACTCCACTGTGCCACTAACAACTTCTAGATCCTGTTTCTTCACTCGTCCGAACATAATATATCATTGCATCGCATACACCATCATGCTCGCATCTTCCCCGAATAGGTGGGCAGAAAAGACAATTGAAATTTTAAAATATGATCCTGTCATATTTACATATATGTACGAGTATGTCTTTATTATTTTGGCTCCATTCGTAAACGAACCTTCATAATATGATCCCTTTTTTAAAACTGTTTTAAAAAAATTTTGCTAGCACTTTTTTATAAAAACTAAAATTGTAAAAGCTTTTTTTTGTGAAATGGCAGATCTTTCAAAATATAGCTTGGCAATAAAGTTTAATAGTACACGTTTAATAAAGTAAACGAACGAATGATCCTAATATAGCATAAATTAATAAAGTAAGGAAAATATATATAATCACCGCTTCTCAGTATGTTCACATTATCAAAACAATGTAACACATTTAAATCAGTAAAATACGGGGAAACACATTATAAATCTAAAAACTTTACAGAATGGAGAATTTAAATTTTTTTCTAACTAAATCGGTTTTACCGATAATAAATCATTATTTAAAAAAAACCGTCCAAATTAGAATGGGATGGGAGTGAATAAAATCATATAAATAAGTCGTCACCATGTGGATTAACTGGAGTTTGAAAATGGCCTTGAACGCCGAAACAGCTGTCACAATAATAAAATCTAAAAATACTTGCAGAACTTAATAATAACATTATTAAATTTGATTTATATTAAATTAAAAAAATAAATAAAGTGAAACTAGAATTTTTCATTACTATGGCACCGCCGAGCTATTCACGTTGTCTTTGAAATTTGTTCCTCTCATTATTTTTTTTTCACATTCTAGGTTAACAGTTATTCTTTAAAGAAACGAGGTGAAACAACATAACTCCCATTTGTTAACTTTTTTTATTTATATTTTTGATCTGTGAATTTTATTTTGTTTTTTTTATTATTATTATTTATCTATCTAACATCTAATACACGATTAATTCGATACTTGCATTTCAGAAATATAAAAAATCGCCTTTCTGTGTAATTGATTACCTTTAAAAAAAAAATTATGCGTAAGGTTGTCTTAGAATATGACGTAGAATCATCTCCTTTCGAAAAGTACCACCAATTTCTAAGCACTATTTGATTACAGTAAAAAATATGCACTTGGACCATTGTGCTTTTTAAAAATATATTCATCTACCTGTGAGCCTTCTTGGTGTTGCCATTTAAAACCTTTTAAACGATCGCAGCCTCATTTTTTGTCTACTCTACTATAAAAAGTCGGACTGTACCTAAATCCCAGCACGAATTTAAAATGCACTAGTCTGCAAATGTCGATAGTTCGTATTTTATTCAAATTTTTATTGCTGGTTTGTCAATTTAATTTCCCTATTTTGCTTCTGTAGGTATTATTAATGTGTGTTGGCATACTGTGCCCGGTGTCTGGAGTCGATCAATCCCGTGTATTTGTTTATCTGTTATCCCACGTTATGACAGCTGATAATACGCTTCGTCAGCTATCGAAACTGAACCGGGACCACACATGATAAACCTTTTTATAATATAATTTTTACAATTACAGTTTGCCACAATCTTGTCTTTTATTTGTATTATTATTACTATTGATACGGAGATATATCCCATGTTTTATCTTATTTCTTTTACACTAGCCCAGTCCCATTGAAACACTCGGCAATGTCTTCAGGTTCTACAACTTAACTCCCTAATGGCCCGTTTACAACAGGTAAGTGTTTAGTAGAGTGATTAGTGATTAAATCACTGTCCTGAGAGTGCCGACCAGTGCGCGCAGCGGTGAGAATATTTGCCGACTCGCCGACTGCACCTATACTACGTGTGAACTCGAATGATTAAGTAGAAAGTGTGTATCCATATGTCGACAGTACAATGACAGTAGCCCCCACCTACTAGAGGGATGCGCACGCAGCGGCTGTGGGAGCTACTAAACGGTAACTTAATACTTACCACTAAAACCCACTGTCCATACGCGAACAGTCCCTTCAAATTAATCAAACGGTTTAGTTGCCACTAAATCAGTTTACTAAACACTGGCCTCGTGATCACGAGCACTCTTCCCATCAAGGTGGGTGGGACATTGTCACCAAAATCATTTTTACTAATAAATAATATATTTACTTAAGAGTATCATTTCTTATCTATCATGATCAGCACTCATAACAGCTGTTTTAGTGATAATGAACTCGCCGAACACTTGCCTTGCCCCGACTCTTGACTCTTTTAACTCGTAAAGCAGATAAGAAGTGTCTCGTATACTGCCGTGGTAAGTAAAAACACAGTATCTTCCTTATTTTTTTCTATTTTGTTTTGTATCTCAAGGAAGATACTGTGTTTTTATTTACTACGGCAGTATAGATTGATCGAAAATATGCAATTAATAATATCTATTACATGGATTTTGATGAATGTTGTAATCAATACAAATTAGGTTATCGGTGAATTGCGCTGGCACGTGTCCCAATTGAAACCGCGAATTGAATTTGCAATCGAAATTAAATTACGGTAATTAATATTTGAAATCAAAGGTTGACATGTTAATAATATTACTGATTAAAACCTCAATAAAATATTCAGAGGAAATTATTATTTTTGTTCTTTTGATATGTCCATGTATATTATCACAATATGTATATGTAAATAATATATCAGACATAAGGTTGATTGTCCAACCGCCGGTTGTGCATCACTGCAATAGATGATTTGTATGAACACGCGCGAACCAGGTTTTATGAAGAAAAAAAAGTATTTTATGAATGTCTAGTTTTTGTCAGACTATCCACTTCATTCGAAATTGCAAACTGGCATCTCTGTGGCATTCGTTCGCAGGTCATTATTCAAAATAGGGTTAACATCCTCACTTGATACAGTACATTATATTCTACTGGTTTGTGTAGTTTGGGTTATTTCTACTTGGTCATTTTTCTACCGTTCCTTGCGGGGAATCTGGTAAATTTCTTTGCACTTAAATGATGAAACGAATGTGGTCCTCAAACAACACCAGACATGTTTAGAAACTAGTCTCTCGTTTTCTATATGATTGATATTTAATTATACATAATGTGCACCGAGTAGAAGGTACCAATTGTAAGCGGAACCGGTTTCGACATTCGTTGATTAGGATAATTATCTACTATGGGCTAAACTGCGTGGATTTACTTTGTAAGATAGAGTTACTAGTTATTATCGGCTGAAAGATAATGTCCACATTTCTTTTGAGTAAGTCGTGAAATAGGGGCTACACAGAGGAACATAATTTTTCAGGTGGTAGTTTTACTTATTTGAAGTTAACCCTTTAGGTGCCACCGAACGATATATCGTTCCGGTACATTATTGTACTTGAGTGCCACAGAACGATATGTAGCTCGAGCCATAAAATTCGTCACGCGTTACCCACGGTTCTAAAATTAGGCCACATTATTGAAAACATGTGTCTAAAAATAAAAGTAGTCAAAATAAAAAAAATATATATTCATTGATTATCGACACTTCTCCAGCATTTTTTTAAAATTCACGTTCATTCATACAAATCTTAATTTTGGAGTTGAGGCCAAAATACACACCTAAACCTAATGATTTTTTTTTCATCAAAAGGTATAGTAAATATCTAGTAAGGATTAGAAGTAATTTATTTATTTTTGTTTTACTATAGGCCATTGAAGGAATTGATTTTTCGCGATTTTAGAGGCATCTTTAACAATTATTTGGGGGCTAACGGTGATTTGAAAAAAAGTTTTACCCCGTCTGCTTTGAAAATATAAAATAATTTTTAAAAAAATTATTAAAATAAGCATTATGGTGGACTTTAAATTAAATTAAAAACGACCAATTTTCGTTGCAACATAAATTTGCCGTACATAATTTAAAATATCGACTTGAAAAAACGTTATTTTTTTAATGTTTTGTTTTGTATTTTTATTTACGTAATCTTTTTAATACATCGAGGAAATTATGGTTTTCTTCAACCAACACAATAAATGTATTATTTTACTAACAAATACTTTAATAGAGTTCTAGTGATGGGTATTACAGGGATTACACATTTCGAAGTAATCGATTGTTTTCAATAAAAGAAGTAATATTAATTGAAATGTTTTTTCGAAACATTTCTTTTTATAAAAAAAAGTCATTCGAATGATTTGTTTCCTATCTTCAATAATTATTGACACTCGAGATGACCGAACGAATCACCTCCATGCAATAAGGCCTAGATATGTATTACTTGAAGGGCCAAGGTGTCATGTGTACAAAAAGAACAGTCCGAGCGAGTAACTCGATAAATTATTCGATTTTTACTAGTATATATTTTGATTGTGTCCATCACTACCAGTGTGTCAACAATACCCGCTGCATGCAACGATTGCGGAAATAATTAACTTAACATAATTCATTCTCTAATTGTTTTAAGATCCAATCAAATAGCGATGGCGTGCTTTCCATAATAAATTAGTATAGAAGTGTGCACCTGCGCACACGTGGAGCGGTTGACCTCCAAGCTCCAAATTAACTTTTAACACTTCCATTCCTCCACAGCGTGTCTGTCGCGAGTGTTCGAATAACGAATTACTTCTTGTGAAAACGTAATCATACAATTATACCTTTGACTTTAATACCATCAGTCATTATCATTAGATAATAAACTTTGATTTTCGAAATACTTTAAGTACCCATTGCTATAGTCCTCTGATGGAAGACTAATTCACAGTTAAATTGCAACTGCAAATGGCTTCAGAAGTTGACTGTCTTATATTTCCCCGTTTACAACTATTGCTTTCACTATTCTGATATTCTTCCCTATTAGAGGCTAGATATCATCAGAGTGATTTTCATCCTGCGGAAGAACTTAGCGGAACTGCACTAGCCACGTAGTTAAGTCTCATGTTCGAG
Organism: Halesus radiatus; assembly: GCA_022606495.2. Classification (NCBI taxonomy): domain Eukaryota; kingdom Metazoa; phylum Arthropoda; class Insecta; order Trichoptera; family Limnephilidae; genus Halesus; species Halesus radiatus. The sequence goes on along the minus strand of JAHDVE020004745.1, from coordinate 68,145 downwards.
GTTCAGCGTCTTCCTGCATCACGTCTTCCACCAATATTCCTCTGGGTTATCAGTCGGGTAATCTTGTATTTGTCTAAAACACATATGTATTTAAAACACGTGACCTTACAATTTTTTTTTATCAAGCACATTAATTTAATATAATGTAATTTCATATTTTCTAAATGAAATCCTCAGCGCGGGAAATCTCGGTGATGATATCATTATTATTTTATTTTTTTGTTAATAAAAAAAGGTAATAAAACGTTATTATCATTATTATCGTGATGTGACGCAAGACATTGGAGTTTTCTTATTTTTATATCTTTAAAAAAAGGTATGGGTTTATTAGCTTTTTTAATGTTTGAACCGCACAAGAGTCCTAACTGCCCCCAACCGCCTGGAGCCAGTGAGACAATGGCATCTCTAATTATTGGGTATGCTGTGAGGCTGCAGGTACGGAGATGAGAAGGAGGAAGGTGGGGTAGTACCCGACTATTCAAATCTGCTAACCAAACACGGCTAAAGCCATTTCAAGCAACGTTTCTATTCTGAATGGTGGTCTTTCACTAGGGCGATATTGAAAGTGTCCACCACTCTGGAATGTGCCGTAAATATCCTATATATTATTTTTAATTTATAACTTGTGAAATAACACAAATTAGTCAAATAATATTTCTTTGCGCACCCCGGGATTTGAACCCGCGGCCTCCGGATTCGTGGCCGAGGATTGTAACCACTCGGCTACGGTGGCCGTCGAATCTCCACATAGGAGTATCTGAGGGAAATCTTTTTCCTTAAATCTATGCCATATTTGGGTAGGTTGTTTGAAGGGTATTTTTTAGAAAGGATGAAATGAACCCGGGTCTTGAAGAGACCCATGCGGTAGGAGGGAGGAAACACAGAAACCGGAAAATCGTTCCACAGAACATAAAAATATTTAGTACTTACAATCATTTCACAGTTCGACTTCCCCAATATCAACCTGACATCGTCCTGCTGGCTCCGGGAAGCATGGACTCTCGTTTGGTCAACGTCATTTTATTTGTTTTTCCTTGGCAAGTTGTTCTTCTGAATTCTACCTAGACAATTTTGACAGCGTAATAATTATCTATGGATTCCTGATTGATATCTGATTTGATTTAAGTGCAGGACATGTATGGCACGTTACATTTTGACAACACTGCATATTGCACAATTCTATTTATTTGATCATTCACATTGCATTATTATTATTGCATTACAATGTACAAATAATGCGCGAAGGAATTAATTATTACTCCGTTCCATTTCGTAAATAGTTGATCGCAATTTGGCTGAAATTATTTTTGATCTATTTCAAAGTGATTTCAACATATTCTGTCTAGTTCATGTAGGTCGACAATCAATCTGTTCGTTCCACCAAAAACTATCGAATAGTGGGTCCTGAATTATGAAACTTGTAAAGCATGAATTTCTGGAACGAAACTACTATTTTATCGAGATATAAAATATCTATTTACTTTTCACGAAATATGACAAGACCCGACAGTGTTTTATTTTTCTATTGTTTATAATGTCGAGACGGTTTTGAGACACGAGCCAAGTCGTGTGGTAACTAACTGTTCTTTTGCCAAGTAAATAATTAAACTTTTTTTTGTCTATACAATCTTAAGAGGAATGGCTGCACGGTCTGTAATAATTTAAAACAAAAATAAATAAAAATACTTCTCATACGTACTAGATATTTACTAAATCTTTGATTAAAAAAACATGTCATTCAGTTCGGATGGGTATTTTGGCCTCAAATCCAAAATTAAGTTGTGAATGAAACAGGCAACGCAGCCGTTCCTCTTAACGTAATAAAAGAGTGATTGTACTGTGCCTGTCTCGGTAGGAAAACCTGTGTTGAGAGCAGGCAAAGTTTACGGACTTCGCAAAGTTTACAAAGTAAACAAAGTTTATAAAGTATACAAAGTTTACAATGTTTACAAGATCACAAAGTTTACAATTTACAGTATACTGTTATGGTAAAAAGTTTGAATCGTCAATTGAATATTTTATCATACTTATAGGGATGTTTAAAAATTCATTGACTTTTAATCTGTCTTGACTAGTGATTCAAATCTTGATGTTCAATTTATATTTATCGTAATTTGTGTTTAGTTTAATACACTGGAAATACACTGTTTAGCTTTGTTTCTAATTGTCTAAATTTTTTGGCCTAATGTTGTTTTACCGAAAGAGATAAGTAAGAGATTGTGCCCTTTAGATCTAGTATCGCGAGCAGTTTGGATATTGTCAAATATATTTCTGTGTTTAAAGAGATATGTAAGTATGTTTTTGCGTAAACTTGTATAATATCCAAAACATAGATTCTCCTAAAGATTTCTTCTGAATTGATAGTGATTGGTAGTTTTAGAATAATCGTTAAAATTAATTCCTGAGCTTTAAGGATGGGATCAATGGCGGTTAGCATATTGCTTTGTAACCACGGCGGTGGCTTAATTAGGTGCACCCACAATTTATATTTATCGTAATTTGTGTTTAGTTTAATACACTGGAAATACACTGTTTAGCTTTGTTTCTAATTATCTACATTTTTTGGCCTAATGTTGTTTTACCGAAAGAGATAAGTAAGAGATTGTGCCCTTTAGATCTAGTATCGCGAGCAGTTTGGACATTGTCAAATATATTTCTGTGTTTAAAGAGATATGTAAGTATGTTTTTGGCGTAAACTTGTATAATATCCAAAACACAGATTCTCCTAAAGATTTCTTCTGAATTGATAGTGATTGGTAGTTTTAGAATAATCGTTATAATTAATTCCTGAGCTTTAAGGATGGGATCAATGGCGGTTAGCATATTGCTTTGTAACCACGGCGGTGCCTTAATTAGGTGCACTCACAATTTTTCCGATAACCAAATATTAAAGAGCTTTCAAATCAAGTACAAAAATTTCGCTCCTTTATGGTATTTGAACCTCTTTAGTGCAGCAGTTAAATGGGTTGACCTGAATCTGAATTTTTGAGCTAGCATCCCGTCTATGTTAACTCTATAACTACGTTATTTCCATATTAAAATCGGTTATGTAGTTTTCGTGTTTAATATGCAGAATTTCGTATAATTATCTTACGTAATTTAAATTATAGATTTATAATGTAATATTCGAAAGGTGATCATTTGCAACAGCAGATCAACAACTCAAAAAACTTGTGATCTGTACAAATATTACAAATCACAAATAGTATATTTGAAGACTTCCGTGATCGAGCGGTCGAGTTATGAGTTCCCGGCTTCGGATCCAGAGGTCGCGGGTATAAATCCCGACATGCACAAATAATGTTTTATTTTTATGTATAATAAATGTAAAACAATATTATACATATCAATGGCCCGGTATTAAACCGCAACAAGTCAAAATCTGTTGTTTTGAAATAATCAGTATTTTGTATAAACGATATTCGTAATTAATAATAAATATTTTTAATTTTATTAGCACTGTTCTTTCTGTTCGAAATTGCAGTACATAGGAAAATGGTCGGTTTTAAATGGACACATTGTAATATTTGAAGAACGGGTTTTTCGGCTCCCAAGGAGTCAAACAGTTTTTTTTATTGTTTTTGTTTGTTTTGAAAACTACTGCCAAGAGCTTCTTTTAGCGAATAATTTAATACCCGTATTGTAATTTATGGTTTTTTGCACTTTAATACTAGGCCATCGATATTATAGCATATTTGCGGCACGTTCCAAAGTGGTAGATCCTCTCAGTATCAACCCGAGAAAAGACCGCTATCCAGAATCGAAACGTTATTTGAAATGGCACTAGCCTTGTTTGGTGACCAGATCTGAATGATCAAATACTTTCCAACCTTCCACTCACCCATCTCCCTACTCCCTTCAGCCTCACAACATTCCCCAATTATTGGAGATATCATAGTCTTCTTCACTGGCTTTAGGTAGTTGAGACTGTTGTGCGGTGTTCACATATATATATATATATATATTTTTTATTATTTTTTTTATTATAATTGAACTAAATGGAATGGAAATCATTTTTGTCTTACAGGAATACTGTATACAGGAATAGAATCCATTTTTATTCACAGTATATTTAGAATCGTCATTACACCATTGCTCTATTGTTCCTCTGCGCCCGTATGCAATAATTAATGAATACTATATTATAATTCAATAGCACGTAGTGGCCATTATAGATTGAATAATAATAATATTCAACTTCAGTCGGCTGTTGTAGTTTGTACTTGTATTTCTATGCGGACTGTCGTAACTCAACCGAACTAAACTCAACTCGTGGTAGAGTGATAAGTGACCTAAATTTAATTTATTAGAAACTTTGCATCGACGTTTTGCTTCTTGACTGAAGTAGAACCTACCTTGTTAAAGTATAAGGTAGATAATCTAATTGCAAAATTATATATGTCGTCGCTTGACAAATCGATTTGCAATGCGCCCTTCGACATGGACTGGGGTGTTTTATGGTTTAATTGAATTATGTCCTTTGCAACACGTTTCGGGAATCTTGATTTATTTATTCAGATATTTATTACAAAAAATATTACGTATAATTCATATTATAGTATCAATATTTTAAAATATATGATTTTTTCCTCTTATTGTTCTAATCTCCATAAGTTTAGCTCCAGTAGCAGTAGCCCGTGGTTATGGGATGAGTATTTACATACGTAATAAAACAATCCACAGTAGGTGACATGGAAACATTATTAAGTAACTACAAACGTAGTTCAAAAAATATAATTTTAAAATAACCAAATAGTTATTTATATGCTGGATAGCAGTGGCGTGCAGTAATAGAGGCTGAAAAGCTATGCCTATCCTAAGAAAAATGAACCATTAAACTGTATTAAAAAAATACGACAAATTTCTAATCAAAATGAATTTGGTGAGGAACTTTTGAACTTGTACGCGGATTTATTCCAGTTGGCTGCAACAATCAACGGAAGACGATAATAAAATTGCTGTTTTCAAATATTCAATGCACAATTCATACCCAAACTTGACAACTACACACAGCCTACCTTTGGTCATAGAGCATTGGACGCCACTACTAGATAGTATACATTAAGTTTTTTTTTTTAAGAAAGACAAATATGCCCTTGTTACGAATAACCTGACAATATTTGAAAATCTCCTACTACCATCATAGTAAGCGGAAGATGAGTTGAGGGAGTGCATTTTCTTTTTGGATTGTTCATATTTGGAAGTTTCTGTATTCATTTTGTTTTTGGACTATTTTATACCTAAACACAAGTAGTGGTGCTGACTCGTGGTCATTCTTAGCTTTGGGATGGCTATTAAACCATTTGTTTTGAATCTATTGCTTGTACTATGTAAGGGGTGAATTTTATTAATGAAAAATTATTTATGCATTTGAATAAAGCGTTACTTTCATGCACTTTTGTGATAGATGGCACAATAAATTTCCGAAGTATCTCTAGCGCAGGGAAGTCGTGTGCTTTTTTAAGAATGGTTTTGAGATAACATTTTTAATTATTCTCGAAATAACTTAACGTTTTCGATAAATGTAGGGGTTGAAATTATAGGTTAAGGTTTTTATGTCGCACCTCAGTAGAAAGCAGCCTTTTTTGCTATTTAATGTTTGATTTAGCTTCTGATATTATTACGCCCTTTATAAAAAAATCTCAGTATTCTCATAAAATGAGTTATAATAATCGTAATTGCCCGTGATTTGCGAGTCTTTTTTAGCAAACAATAGTGTGTGTCTTGTATTTTTCTTACGGCTAGACGAATTGTTTTAAGCTCCTTAGCTCGTGAGGGAAATAACGTTGCAAGCTGAAAATAGTTGCGTTGGCCTAGAAATTCCAAACAGGGAAAACCATGTAAATTTCGTTTTTTCAGGGCTCACGGTTCGAGAATTTTTACTGCATCAGACATAACATAAACAGATGTCAAGAATTAAATAATGTAAAGAATCTTCTTCATGTTGGGATTGAACCATGACAGATAAAGCGCGAGCCATCATATAGGCGTAGGTACGCAGTATATAGATTTAATGATCCAAGAAACCAGTTTGCAACGATTTTAGAGAGATATTCATAATTATTGAAAATATGAAGCAAGTATTTAGCATACACATCTCACTACACTGTTTTCATATTGAAGATAAAATGTCATATTTCTATAACATTTTTTTTTGATAACACTGCAAACTTATTTTTTTGACATTTCTTTTATAATGTATTATATTATTATTCTTTACGATAGCTGTGATAATGCTTCTGTGGGGTTTATGAGAGTCGCACGAACAAATCGACGGTCCTAACGTAAGGTGTCGAATTTGCATTTCGCTGGTTTACGGGAGAGTTAAAACAAAGTTAGATTCGACTTTCTGCGTCGGATGCATCGTCCAGTTTCAATCATTTTCATTAAAAAAAAGAGATTTTAGAAAAAAAACCCAACCCTTGTTGACATCATCTGAAAATATGTATACTATATTTGGATAGTTTAAGACAATAAAACGAGATTCGTTCTAATATATTTTGATTTTACGGATTATTTCGTAATCCTCTTCAACAACATCATTAACGTCGTATTTTTCAATCATAGCACTCTAGCTCACTCAAAAGTCACGAGCCGCCACTGGCTGAGGTTATTCAGCGAGTCGATGGCTTCGGGAGCTACTTGATCCAGCACAGATGTGCCTCCGGAAATCTGGTAAAGTGAACATTATTCTATGATTTGTTCTGTACTTTGTATGTGTCCACATATTCCACATTCACCCAAAGTACTAGACAAGAGGAAATTAAAATTGTATTTATATCACTTTTCTTGCAAAGTTATTAAATATTGTTGTTGATACTTATTACTTATTACCTAGGGGAATTCTCATTTTACCAACACAAATCGCTTCGGCTAGCTACCAAACATACTGGTACCCAGCGCACATCAACAAAACACCATAAATAAATAAAAACACTCCATTAGACATTCAACCCACGTAACATAAATATTGAAAAAAATCACACACACCAATGACAGAAAATACAAACATTGAAAAAATCACACTGTCTAGCGTTGGATCATAATATTATCGTATAGCAGCTGATTCCACTACAATGTGCAGACTGGCTAACAGATAGTGTACGAATTCAAATAGCTATTGCTGTCCCAAGGTCGATTCTATTATATAAACATGGTAGACCTTTTCACGATTATTTCTAACAAAATGATACAGCCACGCGGATTGGACTACCGACGCGTAGTTTGAACATTGAGTGCGCATAAATTTTCCATTCGTTTACTGCGCAATGGCGACGTGGAGTTCTTTGACACCTCTGTCCTGTGCTCTTCTGAAAATTGTTTCGATTGGTTCCCGTTACATGATGAACATGTTCTTTACTGTATGTATTTGTATTCAATGATTCTCTTTGTCTAGAGTCTATTTACTGGTTTAGAATGGGCGGCGCGTTTATAATATATCTTACTTTGTACATAAATCAATTAGTTTATACTTAGTTGTGTATTTATTAGAATGTACAACAGGTCCTGCCATGTTTAGGCGCCTTTGCAATCTGTGCATTCTTGGCATAAATTAAAGGTCCTTCTGAAATATCGTTCATTTTTACAGTCCTCACTCATTGTCTAAAAATATGTTATAAAACAACATATTTTTTCAAAAGGGTTTGATGTGACGCAGGTATGCGTTCCATTCGCAGTATTTTACTGAAGAACCTAGAATAATTCTAGGTGATCAAATTTTTAAAGCAAAAAACACGTTTTTCTCGATTTTTAAGAATGCGAAACGAGGATTAAACCTTAATATTAATTAATTTTAGCTAAAAATATGGCATTTGCGGTGGGTTTTAACATATATAATTAATAATAGTTTTCCCGAAATTAATTAAAATCCAAAAACGATCCGACGAATGTTGGACATGTAATTTCGATGACCATGTTACGTAGCGAGTTCACTAATTGGTCGCCTTTTAAAAACAAAGAAATCATGATTAATTAAGAGATATTTTCTATAAACCACTATTAATAAATAAATATCAACATGTTTTTTTTTAATAAATTTGTATTTTTTTTAAATACTAGTTCATACAAAATATCCCTTAATCATTTAATTGAATATGATGCCACAAAGTGATTTTACTTTAACAAAGAAATAATGTAATATGAACACATACATTTGTTTTAAACCGCTTCAATTTAATATATTCATCGACCGGTTTCGGAAGTATCCTTCCTTCGTCAGGACTATATTAAAACTAACATAAGATACAGAGTAATGACAGACATACATACATACATATTTAGGTGATGGAGATGGAGGCGACCAAAGGGGAAGGGGTAATGAAGGGTTTTTCAGGAAGAACAAAGCGGTCCACTGTTAAAATATCTAGAATAGGGTAAATTTACTTAGTTATTCAATATGCTAGAATTAATATTTAGGGATTTTATAATTTCGAGTGCTTCTAAATTATCTATTAATAATTTTACCTTATTATTATGGTGAATAATTTGAACCCCCGTAACTTTATTTAAAAAAAAAGTTTATTTTTTAGAAATAATGTACTAAATACGGTAACCAGAGTAAGAAAACTTATTTACGTATTCATTAGATTGAGAAACATCCCATCATCTAATTTGATAATAACAATATATTTTTCCCTTGCGCAATCCATTTTACAATATATTATGGTATAATCGGTTGGGGGGAACCTTTAAAACTAACCTCTTACCTGTTGAAAAGTGCTGAGATTGATTTTGAAAGCCATCCTACCAAAACCATCAATATTTCCAACTACACAGCTGTTTATAATAATAATATCTTTATTGTAATTAAGTTTAACTATAACTAAATACATGTATAATATAATAATGTAAGTGGACAGTGGTTTATAGTAAAATAGAAAACAATATAATAACAGTTATAAGTTGAAGTTCCACATAACTCGCCTCACTAGGCGGGTTATGTGAAACTAGTTTAACTCTTTTAGAGTCCTCAGTTTAAATAAAATCTTCAAAAAGAACACATTGTTAAAATTCACAAAGACCGTTTCAATTCAACGATTTCCGCAAAAATAAGTAACCGACCAAGATCACGTGGCAACTTAGAGATCCCTTATTTTAAAACTAGTGCTTCTCCATTCCATTACACCTATCATGGTATAATTTTTTTTAATGCCCTCCCGTATAAAATAATAAAAAAAATATCATTCTTTCAAATCACAAAATAAACAATTATTAGATAACTCGAACACTAATTACGAGTTTTAATTTCTTTTTGAATTTTACAAAACTTTCCATTGTAAATAATGTACGTAAATTTAAAAAAAAAACAAACAAACAAACAAACAAACATATCCTCTAGAAATATTAAATCGACTAAAATTAAAATATATTATGTTTATATCTTGTATGCGCCTTATTGTTGCATTTCTATTATCATGTACTTTTTCTTTTCTATTTTATAGATATAAATTAATTAATTATAAACAAGCTGTATCTATATTACATTCTTGATGTACTTTTATTTCTATACTTACTTACCATTACTGTCGCTACATGGCGCTGCTCCCCAACTCAAACTCGAGAATTTTTTCTCTATCGAGTTGGGTAGTTTTTGTTAAATAAATTTATAAAATTTTTATAATCAGCTATTAAGATATATCTGTATTATTAAATATTTTAAATGTGTTTAAAAAGAAGAATCCCAATTTTCCGGGTCGAATGGGACTTTTAACTGGTGACTTGACATGGCTAAAGTTATTTACAGTAAAATTTCAACAATTTAAGTGGTAATTTACAAGGTCTGTACTGAAAGTGTGTCTCACTCGTCATGGGGTAATCGTCGCTAATTTGAGGAACGCCAATTATGTCCACTTTTTTTTAATCCTTGGCGTTTTCTTTCTTATGTATTTAATAGTGGGTGATTAGTATTACGAGTGATTTAGGAAACCTGTGATCTGTGATTATTCCCCGAGTTCAGTGATCCGTCGCGCGTCGTTGCTTTCTTCAGATTATGTAAGTTTTCTATTCTTTCGGTATGATTGCCTGGTAACTGTGAACTCGTGACATCAATCAAGCTAATCCGTAACTGGGTACTGTACGCCCGCACTTTCTGTATTGGCGGATAAACTGTATTGCCACAGATCATTACGTCAACTATCGGCTTCTGTTTATCTGTATCATTTGCAAATTGTACATACAATTTTCGTACCTTTTACTTTAGATATTTCAACAAGTTGAGTAGAATCCGGGTTTACTGAAAAAAAAAACATGAATTTTATTATGGAAAACGTATTTATTTTTCGAATATCTCAATACGACGCGACGTCTTAAATTCAGTGCGTAGTAACCTTGTCGCCACATTACTGAGGCTTTGTATAGGTAGGCAACATCTCTATTCGTAGTTCGCAATTCTTTTCAAATTACTTGCATTTCTTTCTTTTTTGCGTCTCTAACGTATTTTACCATATTTTTTTATTTAGTATTTTTCACTAACAGATATTTCCTAGTGGTGTGTTATTGATGGCGAGTTGAAACAAGTATGATCACGCCGATTTACATAAGTCCTTTCTAATCATAGGGCCCAGACAGACCAATGAAATTGATCATCTGTTAAAGAAAGAATTTAGATAGACTGAGAAGTCCTTGGTTCGAGTCCCAAACGCGACCGTTACCTTTTTATTTACTGTGTCTTGTCTGTTGCATATTTTCATTTGATATTTGTTCCATATTATCTTCAATGATTCATAGTAAATATCACAATGAGGTATATACGCTTCAATAAGTTACCACAATAAATAGTTAATATTAAAGCTAGACTTGTTGAAAAAGTCAATTGTTGTCGCGTATAAATAAAAATATCTGAGACACTATCCTAGATTGTAAATAAATTCGGGTAAAATCTTGCAGTCAATGTAGAAAGATAGCAGCCAAAAATATTTAGAAATTAATAGAAATTGATATTAACAGTTAAACAATTGAAACAATTGAAACGTTGCTTGAAATGGCTTTTAGTCGTGTTTGGTGACCAGATCTGAATAGCCAGATATTCTTTTCCCTCCTCAATACCTTCAGCCTCATAACATTCCCCAATTGGGGATGCCATAGTCTCACTGGCTCCAGACGGTTGGGAACAGTTGGGTCTCTTGTGGGGGTATTCATATATATGTAAAAAATAATTAAAAACTGTTCTTAAATTGAAATATGATATAAATGACGGAGGGCAATGAAGTGGTATTAGCTCAATTGGTTAGAGCGCAGATCCCGGCAGACTGACCGAGAGGTCCTGGGTTCGAGTCCCAGATCCGACCTTTACCCTTTTTTCTGTGTCTTTTATGTTTCATATTTTCATTTGAGATTTGTTAATATTATCTTCAATGATTAAAAAATTTATGACAATGAGGTTTGTAAGCTTCAACAACTGCCGTTATTTCCAACCCCACTGAGCCGAAATTGAGCCGAAATTTTGCCTCATCACTGTTCAAATGCACAAATTCGCACTTCCCAACGAAATTCTCGGTCAAATTTACGATCAATTTAGGATATCGATTTGTGTGGATTAAGTTCTCCTCAGCAGAAGACTAGTTATAAAAAGTGTGAAAAGGGTGGACAGACGTCACTGAAAAGTCAAATGTGATTAATAGTTTACGATCTATTTTATGCGATTCAAATATTGAATTACAAAGATTTTCTTTTTCGAATGTCAAAACAATTTTTTTCTGTATTTTTAATAAAACTAAAGACAATCCAACTGATTTTACTGATTATAAGCTATGTTTTGTCTTGTTTTTTTCACTCACCGAGAAACGTCAAATGTACGAAACGAACAGTGAGCTTTGCGGCATTTAAGTCAAGCTAGCACTTTATTTTCAACATATTTTGAACACACATGTTTGTGAAGTATAAAATGTTGGTTTATGTATTAGTTTTTAAAACAAATTACATGTATTCATAATAAATACAATATTAGCTCATCTATGTTAATTTTACAATGAAAGTTTTTACTTTGATATCACTTTATTGTCTTGTCGTAAAGTGGTTGGACACTATTTTATAGTGTGCGGGCACCTCCATAGACAATTTAGGATAAAAATGCTTGGAAACAGGCAAATAAAGCGAATACTTAAATACGCTTTTATCGGCTTTTTTATTCATGATCTGTGGGGAAACCCACAATAACATTTAAAAGATATTAACTTTTTCTTTGTTTTTTCACATCTTACAACTTTGTGTTGTTGTTTTTCTATGTTTAGGTCGTATATTTTTCATGGCTTAATATAAAAACAGTTTTAAGTCGGTTTTACGTCTTTAGCCTGTTACTTAAACACCTTAATGTTGCCACAAAGCGTCGGCGGGTCAGTAATGTTTTATCCCCAGTCTCCAGTTGGCGACGGCGGACCTCGTGAAGTCAGTACCTCCGTTCAGGTACCTATGTATGTTCGATCAAGTACGAAATCGTGACTGCGCATGCGTCATTTTCTTCCCTGACCTTTCTTCACATCCCCGAGGAAATGGCTTGCTTGCTTCCCCCTCGCACTACTTTTAAGGCCACCGGAAATCTAACTGGGTTACCACCATAATACGTTATTTGGTATTGATGCATCGCAGATTAAAATTACTTAAGAATGGCTCTGATCGATCATAATAGATTGCTGAATGAACCACGTTCTTTGCAAGATGTACCCACCTATCCAGCAGTGGCGTGCATTGCTCCATGAGCGAAGGTAGGCTGCGTATAATTTTTAAAATTCGGTTATGACTTTTATTGTGCGTTTGATTTTTTTTAAATTTATCATTTTATATGTTACTAACTGATGTACCGCCCGCTCGGGATTTAATAAAATTATAAAGTTGTGAATTCTTGTTTGTCGTTTGGGTGCCATAATTGATTTGAGTAGGTACCTACTTGTGTTTATTCCATTTTGAAAATATTCTATCCATCAAAACTTCTTTTGAATATGTAACATCTGGCTAACCAGAGTGGTATTTCAACGTGGCGGACTTAACCCTTTGAACCCTATAGGCCGGTAAACCGGCCTGATTTGGCGAGGCAAATACCCTGAAGGCATAATTTTTTTTTTTGCTACCGTAACTCTGCAATTATTATGAACTAAAAAAAAAGTTTTCTAATTGACAATTGATTATTGATCGAAATTGCGTTTTTAGTCAAATATTATTTTTTGGTCAAAAATTGCTCAGGAGCTCAGGGATATGGTGCTGATACAATGAACGCCTTAGGGTTCAAAGGGTTAATGTTTTTCATACTAATTTTAAAACCTTATAGCAACAGCTTTACATATTGAACTAAACCTCTCTAAACCTTTCCGGCACTAATAAGAAGAAACTATGCTATTTTCAGCTAAACCGGCCGATAAATTTTCGAAAAAATCGAGAACAGACAGACAAACATTCATTTATATATAAACGAAGGTGGATTGTAACTGAAAGACAGAAATTTGTTAAGTGGAAACGTTTTAATTTTTTATGTGAATACCGCCCAATAATCCGAACCGTTCCCAACTATCTGCAGCCAGTGAGACTATGGCATCTCCAATTGTGGTATGTAGTGAGGCTGGAGGTAGTAGGGAGGGGAAGGAGATAGGAAGAGAAAGGTGGGGAAGTACCTGGCTATCCAGATTTGGTCACCAAACACGTCTAGAGCAATTTCAAGTAACGTTTCTATTCTGAATGGTGGTCTTTTACCAGGGCGATACTGAGAGTATCTTCCTCTCTGTAACGTGTCGCAAATATACTACATATTATTTTTAATAAAGTAATTATTGTGAAACGCAAACAAATTACTTAAATAAAATTTTCTTGCGCGTGTCGGGATTTGAACCTGCTTCCTCCGGATTCGTAGTCAAGAGCCTTACCCCTCGTCCACAGAGGCCGTCGACAATTGTCATATTAGGGAACAACGATTACGACATTAAAACACTCCTTAAATTCATGGAAAAATTCAATTTTTTTTTGTTAATTCTCATTTTATAATTTATTGATAACAATTCAATTTTAACGTCACTAGAATCGAGGTTAATAAATGTTTATCAATAATTTGTCGTTATTTACAAACCTTTAATTTATTTTGACGCGCACAGCTTTTTAGCCTTTATGGACTGCACGCCACTACTATACAGACCGAACTACGGGAAACCCATTTTTCTGGCTATGAATAAATCACACTTTTTTCCACCTCTGAGCAATATGTAGTCAACTCGTTTTTAGTTTTCCACATCTAAGCAATATGTAGTCAACTCGTTTTTAGTTTTCCACATCTGAGCAATATGTAGTCAACTCGTTTTTAGTTTATAACATCAGTCAATCAATCAATCTTTTCTATTTGAAAGTTTACTAAACTTACTTCTGTTGGAATTAGAGACAAGGTATTTGTTAATTTGAATGTTAAACGGGGAGGGGGGGGGGGATGTCGGGGTGAGATTATTTATGAATATGAAATAATTATAATATTATTACGCAATACTATAAACACAATGTACGCAATACTAAAAAGAGGATGTAAATATTAGAAATATATAATAACTATTTTTTTAACTCCACACAGGAGGCCCTGAGGGAAATGATTTAGGCCTATATCATCTTTGGGGATGCTGTGTGGAGGATCTTTTAGAGGAAGGAAGATGAGTCTGGGTCTTGAAGAGATCCATGTTGTAGGAGGGACGTAACACAGAGGCCGGCAGATCATTCCACAGCCGAGCTGTTGGACACAAGAACGAGTTGTAGAAGCGACCCATTGTCACGTGAAAAATGTTAGCAGTGTGCAAATGTTGGGCTATGCACCGTTGCCGAAGGGATCAATTACGCTAGTTCCTCAGAGCATACTCCATTAAAATACCGGTAGAACAAGAACAGCATTCCCACCTGACGTCTGTGCTCCAAAGATTGCAATCGGTTTGTTAATATATTCGAAACTATCAAACGGACCGCCCGTTTGTGCACAGATTCAAGGGGTTTTCAGATATTCTGGGGCTCCCGATCAGAGGTGGCTGCCAAATTCTACGGTGAGGCGCACTTGAGATTTGTACAGGGTCATCAGTTGTGCACTATTAAAGTATCTGCTTATTTTTGTCTTTAAAAACATGTTTATCTATTGCGTAATAATATTATCATTTCTTCAAAATATTTGTAGTCACTTTGTGGCGTCACATTATTAATGAATTAATAAGAATAACGTTATTTACACCACTTTTTTAATATATAAGTATCAACATGTTTCGAAAGCAAACCTCATCAGGATAAACAGTATACACTAGTATACTGTTATATTTATTATAGTATATTAATATACTAATATAATGTTTATCCTGATGAGGAACGCTTTACTTTCGAAACATGTCGATATTTATATATTAAAGACAGTGGTGTAAACAAAGTACTTCTTATTAATTATTTTATTTTTATTATCCCTAATTTGCATTACCTACTTAATATCCTTTTCCGCAATCATAATAATATAATAATTTAACAACTTTAGCTATAACGTAATTAAACATTTAATGATGATCAGTTTAGCATCAGAAGATAATATAATAATAATACGTAATATTAACAATCCAATCGGCGCATTAATTAAGGAAGCATCCCACATCTAATGTGGCACATTGTATAATATTACTTATTCATCTCACGGCTATCACACGATAAAAAGCACTTATCCTTGGCGTTTTAACCGCAGAATCAAGGCCAAACGTGCTTAACTATAATACATTGCTTTGTTTATGTTCTAAATTCAAAATGATAATAATTTGTAGCCAACTAACTGAAGCCACAATACTGAAAAAAAATCACTTTTGACGTTGGTGAAAATTTTCCATCTATTTCTCTGAACAATTCCATGGATCTATGGTTTTACTGAACCGCAACTAGCTTGTCTGCGTCCTTGTTCAGTAGAACATTTTCTAATTGCTTAGAAACTCGCCGAAGAGCATTGCTAGATCGTTCCCCACCGTTTCATAATACAGTATGTTACTTTCGTCTCTTGTGCTTGCAAATTTCCTATCTTGGAAAATTCGGTTTGAGGCTTGGGAATCTTCGTCTCGGCTTGTAAATTATTCTCGTAAAAGAGGTTTTCAAGGATGCGGTGTGTTGAATAATTTATGAGTCGGAAAACATTCGCCGTACGGAAATTTTCAACGGTAATATTATTTTTTAGTCGGTAAAATATTGGTTGGGTGTTATTTTCGGATCCGGAAGTTGGAAGTTCAAATGGGGAAAAATAATCTACATAAATACTGTCAATTTTAGTGGCTGACAAATAATTACTGCAAAAATTTATCATATTTATTTGGGAATATTTAACCCTTTGACTCTAGTCGTTCCGTATCGTATATATATATCGTATATCTCCCTTTCTCTTAAGGTCAGGTATGTGTTTTAGAAAGAGAGTGGTTCAGATCTCACTTTATATCATATTCTGATAGTAGATCGAAAGTGTAAACAAATAAAAACACTATTTTATTTTACGAATATCACGCAAAAGTCCGACTGCCTCGAGGCTAGCCCCGAAGCAGTCGGACTAGTATGGTGCCCCTAATTTAGGAATATTGTGAATTTGGAGTGACAAGTATTACTTTCCTCCAAGGATGTGAGGCATAAGGAAATAGGGGAGATAAAGTAGACGGGAGGTGCCCATCTAATCATATCTAGTCCCTAAATATATCTATAGCCTTTTCAAGATACTTTATTATTATTTATAATTTTTCATTGGGGCGATTCGGATATACAGCTCTGAACTAAACAAAGCTCAAAGATTTTTTGTATGACGTTAAGCGCCCCTGACGTGATTTTCTCACGAAAACGGCGCTATATAAGTGATCCATTTCTTATTATTATGTGAGAAAAGCCATATTAAGCGTATTTGCGTTACACGGGATTTTGAACTCGCCATTTTAACGTTCAGAACTGGTTATTGACCGTTCATAGACCTTAATTAAGACGAAATGTGAAAATATTGTATGAACTAATATTATAGAAGCTATTTTCATTATAAGTGTAAATGAAAACTTTTTCCCGATAAGGAGCACAACACGAAGTGCTTTCTCATAGATGAAAAACCCCCCGATTGTATGACAGATTGGAAGAAGTGCTGGAAAAGTTTCCAGCAACTAACAACGTTCATGTCTATAGGAATAATAATATAATAATGTCTATTAATTGAAGTATTGCTTGTTTCTGGATAGGGCGTACACTTATGTCGGACCTCCGTGTTAATTAATCTCTATTAAACCAACAAGGTTAGCCTTATTAACATTGCGTTTAATGAATTGCAGTTTCCCTTTTATAATGCCCAGACAAAAAGTTCATTATTGTTAATGGGTGGTGATGGAATAATAGCTTCCTTGGACTAATTATCTTCTTTGTAGATCGAGATTTTTTGCCTAAAATTATGTACTGTACGTATCTTATTATGAACATCAAAGGTAAATATTACTATCGGTCTGAAACAGAACTAAGTAAGGTTAGGCAATTAGACTTAACACTATAGCATTTACTATATTCTTGTTCTGTTTCACATCTGTACGAAATAGTACTTAGCTTTTTCCATCAGATTAATTTGGGTCAGAAATGGTAGTCTGGTGTCAATGGTAGTGGGTAATGGAATCTTGAGTGTATCCAATATTCATGGCATTTAATTCACCCGTGTACAGACATCCCTCAAGTTCCTCGAAATGTATTTATCGTCTCACTGCCTTGATCGTGAAGTCCGCTGACGAGTTATAACCACTGTATCTGACGTTTTTGCTTTTTAAATATATCTTATTGGTGTTTTTCTTTTAACACTTTCCCAATTTTCTTTTTTTTCCAGGGCTGGCCTCTCTGGGAACGATGCGAGTCCACGGAGCACGAAAGACGCCAACTTCTGGTGGCCAGACTGCCCACAGTGCAGACCCTGAACGGAGGTGGGAGGCTGGGATCCGACGAGAGGGAGGATGCCGAGAGAGCCTTCATCCGCTACTACATGGACAGACCGGAGAGCGACCGCCCTGAGAGGTTTGTACCAAAAGTTTTCTAATACAAATCTATTGGTACAATAATACCGCTTTCTCCTCCCTTTTCTTAGAATGTTCGCCACCCTTGGTATCAACCGTTGCTTTAAGGAAGCTCAGATATCTATAAATACCAGTATTATATTATGTGATTTTTCCTATTTTTCGCCTCAGTTAGTCATTATTTTCTATACATTTTATTTTATTTTATTACTTTGTTACCGTATTTGACTTTATTCACATATTTGTCATAATTGGGCCTGTCCTTGTTTCCGAACAGAATATAATCTCTTTTAGCTAGGGCCTCACTCTGTTTCTTGTGGTACACCATTGCTCACAAAAAATTTATGTTGTTAGTCAATCGTACGGATCGTGATACACGAATTAATCTACTCTATTCGATAAATTGAACAGGACAATATTATCAAACTTAATGCGACATGCAACCATAAATTCTAATGTTCTTATTACAGTGTTACTTCATTAATCACAAACGGTCACGATCTGTACCGACTGCAGTTCCTTTCCACCCAGAAAACGTTTTGATATATCACTAGTATTTTAGGTATAGAATCTTTCATAATACCTTTATAAAGTACCTGGTCCATAATTCATGACATTGCTTATTATGTTTGTTCCGTTATATATTCTCCATTTGCAACGATGTATGTCCGGATTAAACAAAGGCGACACGACAACTGGCCATACGTCACGACCTTAGGAAGGTAGTCATGAGGTCACCAGTTCGTTAATTTGTTTCCACGTTGAGGTTTTAAGTCCCGCACAAAGGGCCTTGCTCTTATATATATTATTAAAAATGAATGGCAATCGGTAAATGAGTGTGGCTAGGTGACCGCTACAAATTGTTATAGTGAATAGGTCGTTTACCAAAATTACGATTGTCCTCAAGTTGACATTGAATATTCTGAATAATCAACTCACCTGTCCGACTGTCGATATTGCCCCAGTTCTGAGAGAAAACGTTAAGGAACAACGAAAATAAGTTAAGGAACGATAAAATGTTAATAGTTTTTCTTATTATGTTGTGCTCATTTTGCAATGTTTTTTTTGGTTCCATGATAAATCAACACACGTATGTATAAGCCATAAAAACTACAAAAAAATGAGCCCGATAGCCTAATCTCACCTAACCTAATTATTCTAATTAATCATTATTTATTAAATAAAAAATAAATATTTACTTAATTAATAAAAAATAATGATTGGTTAGGTTGAGTAAAATTAGGTTTTCGAGCTAGTTTTTTTTTTCTTCTTTCGTACTTTTAATAACTTTATATTTAAGTGTTACTATTATATTAAGTCTATCCTCACTGTCACAAAACTGCACTGCACATTTTATTTTTTTATTATTAATATATATTTTTTTTATTTCTCAATTTGTTTAATACTTATGTTAATAATACGATGTTTTTATAATATCGATATTTTTATAATATTATTTAAATCGGTATTATGAAATTGGACTCTTGTATCTCTATAACAACCCTGTCATGTTGTTTCCATTTTTTTTTTTAAATAATTTTTCCAAATTGTGTACATTGATCACAACATTCATGCACCTATATTATTCTAATTTTGCGCCACATTTTTATGGCGGTTGTTATTTATTGTTGAACTAAACTCCTGCTGAGAAGCTACTTGCAATGGCTTAGCGGGTACAAGTTCCCATTGTATATAATTAATATTATACAAAAAAAACACCGATTCATATGTGTGTTGATTTATCCGATAACCGTTTTTTTACGATGGTTGCAAAGTCATTACCCGAAGTTGATTTATTAGAATACTATAACATTAAGACAGAAATCGAACCCGCATCCTGTAGATGCACATCGGCGTTTTGAATCTACCCCAAGTTGCATTGTTAGATTCATTAAATTTGCAGTATGTCTTGAAGCTCCTTATTTGAGTTGCCAACCTACAAAATGCCCGCAAATATCAGAACGTGATGCTTTTGCCTATTATCTCGTTAGCTTGTTAGCTTTCCATTCGCCTTCTGCGTTTGCGATGCGGGTCGGGCCAAGTGTCAAATGTCGGGACATGTGTATAATGTATGTATGTGATTTGCCCTATACGTACTATCTTCTAACCACTGATGGCCATTATTTACGAGGTCTGTTTGCAGCCTGGTATCATACACCAGGCCCCTGTGCGCATAGCACAACAGAGTACAGGTGACAAGCCCCCTTCGCTACAATAATGATATAAGATTGTTGGATCAAAATCGCGAAATTGAAGATATCACACCCCGATTAGTGTCCTAAAAATATATCCGGTTAGGTAGGTACACTTAACGGGGAGAGGGACGTCGGAGAGTTATTATTTATTATTTCAAAATAATGATAATATTATTGTGCAATACGATAAACGTGGTATTTTTAAAGAGAAAAATAATTATTACGTTTTTTTTAAATTTGCATGGGTTTAGCATTTATCAAAATATAATCAGAAATATTACACATTTCTGACCGTTCTACGCATGTTTCACAAAAACATTTAAAAAGTTGAATATCCTTAAAAAATGCTCTGAAGGTTTTTCTGTAACTTGTCGATAAGATAAATTTAAAAAAAAAAAGAACAGTGTTTAGTTTAATTTTTCCATGAACATTACTTTAATCTTAACTTTAATCTTTTTACAAATCGGATTACAAATCTTTGGTTATGTTTATTTACAAAAACGCAACGATCATATTCGTATTTTAAATATTTTGTAAAACTTACAATGGGACGGTCAGAAAAAGTAATATTTCTGGTTATATTTTGATAAATGCTTAGCCTATGTAAATTTATAAAATATTTAATAAATATTTTTCTAACAATTATTTTTATAAACAATAATTATTAGCCTGAAACACTCATCCAAATTGAAAAAAACCTTCCGAGAAAAGATAAATGTCGCCGACAGGACTCGAACCTGCACCCTTCTGATTGCCGGTCAGATGCTCTACCGTTGAGCTACGTCGGCTTATCGCAAACCCGCCAAGTTAATCAATATATACTAGTGTTTCATTCAATAATTACTGTTTTTTATTATATTTCACCTGTAAACAACCAACTTTATTAGTATGAGAAAGGCTTGTAACGGCTAAATCCCTCAATAGATGGCGTCGAGACAAATAATGTCTACATTTTATTGGTGAAAAATGTTTTGACTTGTCAAATATTTATTAATTGATAAACTAAAGTTTTTAAGACAAGATTTTTATGCATAGCGCAAAGGGTAACAATTATTTTTATAAACAATAATTATTAGCCTGAAACACTCATCCAAATTATTATTGTTTATAAAAATAATTGTTACCCTTTGCGCTATGCACAAAAATCTTGTCTTAAAAACTTTAGTTTATCAATTAATAAATATTTTTCTATTTAAAAACATTATGTTTATCGTATTGCGTAATAATACTATCATTATTTTGAATTAATAAATAATAACTCTCCGACGGATCTCGTCCTTAAAAAGTAAAGTAATTTACAGTCTGACATTTAAAGGTAGCCAAATTGATGGCGCTGTGGTCGTTCAAAAAGTTTCAAATGGCAACACAAATATGGCTCATGGGCATAAATAATGATCCAAGTAAATACTTTGTATTATTTCATTTAAAATGGTGCCATAGAGTGAATTTAGAGTTATTGAAGATGTTTTTTTTTTATTATTTACATTTACAAAAGAAAAAATACAATGCAAAAAAGTCCACATAAACTACTTTTTTGTAGTTTGTCTAACGGAAGCTTGTTATTCAAAGCTCAAAATTTACAGGTAAGGGTATAAAATATATGTATGTATATCTATATAAAATAAAAAATAACATATATGACAAACTTAAAACATAAGTATTTCTCAAGAATCTTACTCAAAAATATTTCTCTATCTATATATTTTTACTTCATACAAACGGTATTCATAAATGTGAATAGAAAGATGGAATGAGGACAATATTAAATAAATATGTAATTAGTAGTAATTTAAAAAATATTTATTAAAATAAATGACTAAGAGAAAGTGTAAATAAGAGACTAAAGTAAGAGTCCACTAAGTATAGAGTCCCACCAGAACACAGGGGTCTAGGGGGCACTGATTAAGCTAGAATTTGGAGCACATGCTCTAAGGATGAGAAGGAGGATATAATTTAATTAGGCTGTATACATGGCAACCTAGAGCCAATACGGAAATGTAGGATAGATAGGACTAAAGGAATGGATTGAGCGTTGATTTTAATTTCTTGCTTCTTGCTTCTTCTTGTTTCCCGCTTCTTCTTGTTTCCCGCTTCTTCTTGTTTCAGTTTCTAACTTCCCGCATTTATGTTTTGGATTTTCTTCTCGTCGCTTCTCGCTTATTCTTCTTGCTTCTCGTTTCCAGTTTCCCGATATTTCATGCTACCCGCTTCCATTTTTCGATTCCAACTCAAAAAAAGAAATTCACAATCTAAATTATATTTTTTAAAAAAATTGACTTTAGTCGTTTTTCTTCTTTACGTTTTTGTTTACAATAAACTGTCAAATTCAAACATGAAGCATAACCTCAAATCTGAATGCACATTGCTATAATTGTTTATAAATCAACATAAATCCACAAAAATATTGTTTAAATACTTACAAAAATGATAAAATTTGTCAACAGACCATAATACCTTCCTAGTCATTTCAGTAGTGCATTTGAACACGTCCTCAAAGTTAGACAGGAGTTTCGTAGCTTGAAATTCAGCTAAATAGCGCCAGAATATACAGTAAATAAGTTCCCTAGTTCCACTGTTCATTGGTCTATTCATTTGACACGATGTGTAACTATTAATAATAACTAAATTAAAAAAAACAATGATCGGGTATGATAGTTTTTGAAAAACAACAAGGAAATGTCATAGACCTTGGTATTGCCATAGAAATGACATGCTTAGTTCAGAATTTATTATTTGTCAAGAATATTATACCAGGCAGAATATTTAATTGGATTATTACCACCAAATTTGAATGTAGAATCCTTTTATTGGATTCGTAGCTTCATGGAGCAAACCTTTTAATCCGATTAATTTGATTTGACAGGTTGCTATTATAGATCAGTCTGGATGTCTGGAGTTGATAGAATTATTGTATTGCCCTTTGGAAATAGTTTTTTTTATTACTTGCGGTTACCTGTCGTAAATCTCGGATGTCCACTAGATTATATATACACTAGTGTTTAAAGTTCGAGAGTTTTGCTGATTTATACACACAGATTGTACTGTAAAAGTGTATCAATTTGTCTCTTGCGGGATAACTTTGTCCCATTTGACAAAATTTTGATTGACAAAATGGCACTACAAGGGAAATTTGAAAAAAAATGTAAGTATTTTTAGAGATATTTAAAAAAATCCAACGGGACAGTTTTCCCCCACCCCTTCGTTCCCACTTCTCAAAGCATAATTTTGGTACTTGATGAAATTTTGCACACTTGACGTTCAAAATAAAAGAAAAATTACTGGGTAGGGGTAGGGGTAACACACCACAACCTCAAAACTTTACCACAAACCATTAATTCACCGGGAACTTCAGCTACTTAACTATAAAGCTGAAAATGTGCGTGTCTGAAGCAGCAAACGCATAGCTAGAACTAAAAATAATTATTCCCTCTACACCGTTGAATATATCGTGAGCATTCAACGAAAAGTGGCCAAGTCAAAATCTCTGTCTGTTGTCTCAGCTTCGGAATTTAAAATATTTTTTACGTACATGAAACAAAATACACTTGAAATTTTAAAAAAATGTCCTAACTTGTGAAACTATGAGCCTGCATCATCCATGAAAAATCCTCAATCTTAATCTCCCAACGAAAAAGGTCTTTGACTTGGCCACTGTTCGTTGTATACTCACGGTATATGAACTAAACATGCATGTATATGTGGATGCATTTTCACATTGGTACAATTATTTATTGGGCGGGTACCTATATGATTATTGCACATTCAGCACGTTCGCTGCAACTGCTGCGCATTTCAGTGCACACGCGTGTATTATTTTAATTCCGCGTAGGAGTGCCCGTCGCCAGTCTAATTCTATGGTATTTATTCAGTTCCTACCGGAGAACATTGCATCCAGACTCCTGCCATACATTACATACATAATCATATATTTCCCATATACCAAAACAAATCATGGACATAAAGCAGTTGTTGTTAAGGGCTCTGGAACACGGCAATATATCTGTATGAACTATTTGCTTGACAGAGTTACGCTAATTTATTTTATCCAAGAATCCAAGAGATTAACTTTTTCGTAATTAACGTCATACGCAGGCATCGTCACAGGTTTACACTCCAGCATTCTTCTCGTCCACCTTGTTTCGTCTTGGAGGTTTTCCTACAGTCAAACCAGCGTTTCTTTGTTCTTTCCCGGTTTTTGCTCGTTGTTATAGGTCTACACTCATTCTCATCCAACTGTTGTCCTAGTCAAACCAGCGGGTCTTTGTTCTTTCCGGATTTTTGTTCCTTGTTATAGGTCCAAACTCAAGCACTCGTCGGATTCGTCTGTTGTCCTAGAGTCGGACCAGCTTCTATTTGTTATTCCAGGGCTTCTGTTACCGGTTCTGGTTCTACGCTCCAGCATTCTTCTTGTCCACCTTGTCTCGTCTTTGAGGTTTTCCTAGCCTTCCTGTTTTGTTGTCCTAGAGTCAGACATGCGGTCTTTATTCTTCCCGACTGTTTGAGTCCTGTTCTAAGTCTCCCATCGTGCACTCTTATCGTCTACTTATTATCCTAGAGTCGAGGATTCGAATTATTATTGATTATGTTAATAAAAGTCCAGATTAGTGGAAAATTCATGCATTCCATTGAAGTGAATTAATACCCCTGTTGTTCTGATTTGATAATGTGATCTACCTTAATCGCTATTTATCCAGTCACTACTTTCCTTATCCAATACTATGATTGGCAACACTGTAATGTGACATTTAGTTATTTTGGAGTGCTCTCGTTCGCCAGAAGCAAAACTATTTCCGTGGGAGCAGGTTCGTTCGTATGGAAATCATTCGGTAAGTGCTTGGTTATCCTTGTTCCCTTTAAACCTTAATCTAGCCAAATATTACAATCATATTACAACCAAAACCATTATTAATATTTCGTCGTTGTTTACAATCCATTTACATTCATTAAAATATGATATATAAAATATAAGCTACATTGAACACCGACGTAGGTTTCATTAATGTTTATTTATTTTTTAAGATACACACTTTCAGAGTCCCACTATTTTCGTGTGAGGATAAAAAAAATTACATTTTTAAAACACAGAATTGCTCTGTTTGAAAAACTTACTACATATAACAAAATACAGTGCTCTCTAAAGGATTTGTCGCCCACAACACAAACAGCCGTATCTCATGTTTAGCAACTTTCTAGCAGAGCCAAAAAAATTGCTAAATATGAGATACGCCTATTTGTGTTGTGGGCGACGAATTAGTCGATGCCTATCTGCTCCACTAGTTGTATACTTTCGGTTGTATTCAAAATTAAATAGGACGGATTTCCACTTCCATAAAAAAACTTCTTCTTTCAAGTTTATGCTACGTTTTTTAAATTTTTATTTTTTTATTATTTTTTTTTATTTTTTTTATTTAATATGTTTCTCGTATGTAAAACGGACAAGTCGATTTTCTGTTGACCTGTTGCTGTACAAATCTAATCTTACAGCAATTTCCGATACTTACCAAAGGAAATCGAAATGATTCCGAGCTGTCCCCGCTCCAAATGGTTTTGATTGTGCGATGGGAAAATTATACCTGTAGTAGCTATCAGCATTATCTATTTTGATCGGTTTAACAACATTCACACACCGCCATCAAATATTACATATTCATGGCCATACTTAAATTGTTCAATACATACTCGCTGATCATTGACACGGAATACGCAAGATTGGTTTTTTGTGGTAAAAATGCACCGTTAATAAAATAATAATTATGCTGTATTTAGTATGTACATAAGTGGAGCAGATAGGCACCGACTAATTCGTCGCCCACAACACAAATAGGCGTATCTCATATTTAGCAATTTTTTTGGCTCTGCTAGAAAGTTGCTAAACATGAGATACGGCTGTTTGTGTTGTGGGCGACAAATCCTTTAGAGAGCACTGTATTTTGTTATATGTAGTAAGTTTTTCAAACAGAGCAATTCTGTGTTTTAAAAATGTAATTTTTTTTAACTAATTTTCGTAAAGTCAACCACATGGGAGGTATTTTCCCGTTTACGACGATGTGTAGTGTATAGCCAATCAGTCCTTAGGGTACGATCTATCAAACACATTTCGCATTCAGCGAGCCATTAGCGTCTGTCTTGGGCGGTATAATGTTTACCATGTTAATGAGGTCCATGTAGATTTGCAGGGATCCATGACAGTGAGGAAAAAAGGGATCCACGGATCGGAGATCATTTAAACTGCACGCATAGTAAAGCACCGTAGTAAGTTTCGCTCGACAAGCCTACTGCCACTTAAAGCGAATCGCGTCGACACAGGCACGTTTATGTGCAAGTTTTTACAAATTTTCATACCAGCAGCAATGCATAGCCGCAGTGAATAAATAGAACTTGTTCAGTATTGTACCAAAGTTTTGGACAGAGAAGCTGGAGGAAAAAAGTTTGGGAACCTATGGTTGCACGAATGAACACTTAATTTACCGAAAAAATATTAACTTCTTTTATTTGGGCCAATGAAAAACTTCAATTTATTTAAGACTTTATTTGTTTAGATTTTCATGAACCCCCTGAGTTTTGCGGTATCATCCCGAGACGCGCTGCATAAAGTAGCTGCATATTAAAAAAACTGTACATTTTCCTAGCGTTATCCCGTCCAGTGTATTTGATATCAATGTACGCAATTGAAATTTGAGAAATCTTTGGTGTTGAATACACGCTGCTTGCAAATAATAGTGCACAATAAGTCTGCTCGTTGTGAAATACAAATCGTGCGGAAAATATACCAAGCCATTGTTGTGCAAGCAATAAATACTATATCACTCACTATGTGGTATGATGTCAAAATAAACTATCACTATCTAGTCTATAGCCAATTTACGTTAAACGCGAGCACTGGGGTATATTGTTAAATCATTGAAGATAATATTAACAAATCTCAAATTAAATATGAAACAGAAGATACAGCGAATAAAAAGGTAACGGTCGCATCTGGAACCCTCGATCCATCCGGGACCAGCACTCTATCCAACTGAGCCACCTTATTACTTTCCGTCATTTTTATCGGTATCATACTTCATTTTAGTAACTGTTAACAGTGACGGCTCGTGACTTTTGAGTGAGCTAGATTGCTAAAATTGAAAAATACGACGTTATTTATGTTGTTGAAGCGAAATTTTGAAAAAATAAATAAAAAT
The DNA here is from genome assembly GCA_022606495.2 of Halesus radiatus. Classification (NCBI taxonomy): domain Eukaryota; kingdom Metazoa; phylum Arthropoda; class Insecta; order Trichoptera; family Limnephilidae; genus Halesus; species Halesus radiatus. The sequence continues at coordinate 40,788 of JAHDVE020004745.1, read as the reverse complement.
CATTTTCGGCTTCAACAACATCAATAACGTCGTATTTTTCAATCTTAGCACCCTAGCTCACTCAAAGGTCACGAGTCGCCACTGACTGTCAATATCATTGTCGATTAATTCCCACTTCTTTTTACGCTGCTATATTTCTTATATGACTGCAAGATTCTACTCGAATATATTTGCAATCTAGATAGTGTCCCGGATATACATATCGGATTTTTTTTATATTGAACATATATTGACCCTTTCTAGAAGTCTGGGAATAATATTCATTTTTATTGGAATAACTTATTTAGTGAAATATTACAATGAGGTTTATAAGTTTCAATACGTTATCCAATAAAAATTATAAATATTATCATTGAAAATGCTTCATTTTATAATGTGAGAACCAAAGAAAGGATATACATGAAATTAAGAAAATTCTTCGTCTCATTTTTCACTGGTGTCAAACGTGAGATTAAGAAGGGTTCGGAAGGGTTAATGACCTTCAGTAATATTTTTATGGGTATCGCTACATGAGTTGAGTCGAGAACAGTACACGCACATATATGTCTTGCTTGCATACAGCATGTTACGAACTTGTTATTCGACACAATGAAAAACAAAAAAATTTAGACAATAAAAAGAACACACTATAAAACTTTTCCCATAACTATAAATCATTGATGTACAATACCGTGTAGATACACCTGTTGTCCCTTTCTCGCCAATAACAATTATCAGGCTAAAAGCTAGACAAAATAATGTTTCTCGGTGACGTTCGGTAAGGAAGTGATGTCCTTATATTATTTAACGTATCGAAATATTTTGACGGAATAAGTTTAAACTAGTTGCGGGTTTTTGCTACATTTTTGATATTTCACTCCCCCGCACTGATAAAACAGAACAGTTTTGAACACACGCAAAAAGAACACAGTATGTTCATTGTGGTACGAATTGAATTGCAGACTATTTTACGTATGAGGGGAAATTACCATTTCGGCGATTAACATAGGACTCTAGGACATTAATTAAGGTTAAATTATCTTAAAACGTACAAAAAAAAAGTTAAACGTTATTTATCAATGTTTATTTTTGTACATTCTAAATAATGACAACTGTGTTTGCCCCATCAATGTGAAAATTGATTTATTACACAAGAAAAGAGTCTAAAGAGAACATATCAGGCGAAAAAGAATGGTAGAAGAAGTCGGGGACGGCCGAAGATCCCCAATTGGGGAATGTTGTGAGGCTGAAGGTATTGGGGAGGGGAATAGGAAGGCGGGGAAATACCTGGCTATTCAGATCTGGTCACCAAACACGGCTAAAAGCCATTTCAAGCAACGTTCCAATTCTGAATGATGGTCTTTCACCGGGGCGATACTGAGAGTAGTGCGCCCTTGGTGATTTTCCCACGAAAACGGCGCTGTAGAAGTAATCCAAATATTATTATTATTATTAGTATCTTCCACTCTGGAAACATAATAATAATAATTTTGGTTGTTAAGAGTTTTGGGCTTTGTCCTTAGCCTAACGACGCTTTTGTTTTTTTCTAAAGTTGTATTTGGAATAAATACGCAGCCTTTAATGTTTTCCTCGTTACGTTGTAAGTAAGCTAAAAGGCCACGATACTATAACCACATTGCTGAGATTACCTACACTATCTCTACCTACCTACATACATATATACCTACTTAATTTCACGCCACTTATGCCTGATTATTTTCCAGCCACGTGTCATCCCGTGGATCGCCGTTTGATACACAGAATTATTATTTGTATCACAAAGTTGGCATAATATTTTAAAGTAGTCGTTGGCATGGTTCTAGAATCTCTGTACTTTCGTTCAAATCATTTTTAGATTTCGGTGAATTTTAAACACAATACACTCTCTTTAATTTAAATAAGCAGTACCAGGATACTGAAGGAAGGTTTTGAACCTGGCGGCACTGGAAAAGAATGTGACGAGCCCGGCTCGGCCAACGGAAAGCAGGGCCGCTGGCTCGGTGACTAGCTGGGGATATCAGTGCGGTATGCAGAAATATTTATTGAGTAAGTACCGCCACAGTCCTATTTTTTAATCGGATTCCAACAATCAGCCTACTAAATTCGGAATTATAACGATAACTTTGCAGCGGCCAAAGGAACTAACGAAAGAACGGACTATTTTTTAAATGCATACATTTTTTGTATCCACAAAATCTACACTGGCGCCCTCTACCGAAACCAAAGTTTATCGTCAAGCTGTAAGTTTGTTTTCAGAAACGATTAATCGACGGTCCCAACGCAAGGTGTCGAATCTGCATTTTGCCAGGTTTACGGGAGACTGAAAACAAAATTAGATTTTTCTTTCTACGCCGGATGGATCGTGCAGTTTCGATCATTTTCATTCAAAAAACGGAGAACTTAGAGGAAAACTCAGCTCTTTTTCAGCATCATCTGTAAATTCGACAGTTTAAGAAATCAATGGATTCAATACCTGACCGTAGAGACTGTCGAAATATCAGAAAAAAATAGGGAAATTTTTTAAACTTTTTTGTTTCAACCTCTATTTTATTGGGATTTTACCAATACCCCCCCCCCCCACACACATTTTGACGAATTTCGCTTTCGATGAAATGTAAATAGGTAGTTTTGGAGTCTTTAATACATTGTTTTGCAATCCGGACTTGGAAGGTTTAAGCCGACGATAAGTAACCAAAAAATATCTAGGATCTACAATAAACACCACAATCACATATCATCCCAGAAGGCAAAAAACTGGATATGCCTACTACACCTACCTACACTCTCGGCGGGACTCACGGAACTACCCGAGGGAGCCCGTTCTCAGTGTTGCCATCCTGAAATCTACATTTCCGTTAGCATGTACAGTAAATTCCGTCAAACAAAACTGACTTGGATTTCCGTCCGATATTCCGCTCAGCACTAAAATCACGAACAAAAGGCGCAACAGCTATCGATGACGGGGTGTTTTGTGTCACCAATCTGCCGAATTAATTGTCTCCTTTCATCAATAAGTAATTTTATTCGATCCCGCCAGAAAATCCGTTATCTTTGAAATTCCATTAGGCACAAATTCTCCTGTTTCGGAGGCACTTCAATCCGTTAGAAATGACGGAAAATCACGCCTCGCCTCGCCTCGCCGTTCCTCGCGTCTTTATATCTAGCAGAGCTGTTGTGGACCGAATTATCACCGATTCGATCAGCTTGTGAAAATTGGTACATTCGTTAACTATTCCCCAATCGGTGACCGCGATTCTAGTTCCTCGGTGGCCACGTTTTGCAATGAACTCGGGATTAGAAAGGCCAGGTGATGCCTCCGGAGTCCGGGAGCGAGGCGAGATGCTCGCGCTTGGTCGCCCCAGTTCCCCATTATTGTAATGACGAACTTTCTCGTCTCGTTTAATGAATATAGTTATTAGGATATTTTGCGCAGTTTTGATAGCGTCATGATTCGCGCGGAGCTTGTAATTTGTAATGATTTTATCACTTTCTTGTTTTCTTTCATTATTGTATTGATTAATATTGTATTGTGCACTACTGTAAGTCAATTACATTATAATATAGAATAAGATTAATGATATAATGATCAACAACTGAAATTGACACCTACGGCTGTTCAGTTATTTCATTAAACAGTTTCTACTTCAAGGTGGCCACAAAAAAAACATTTTAAAAGGTTGTCCGGAGCCTGAATATTTCCCCGATTTTTTCAAGGGAGGCATAGATAGATTGCTTTTTGAAAAATTGTTCATTTTCCCTAATTTAATGTTATATTGCCTCCTGGAAATTATATATGGGAAATTGCGAACTGATACTGAACTTACCACAAAAGGTATTCCTTGCTATCCTACCCCTCCACCATTCCCTGATATTTCATTGAACAGAGATAATCTATAGAAATGTGATGGCCCCAGGCTTGTCAACGAAATTAATTATCTGTTCAAGAAAAAAATCGATATTTGAAAATGTTTCACCAGAAGTAAATAAAAATTCAACTAACTTCTGCCACACGGGCACACCCACAACACGCTTAACTAACTAACTGACTAACCATCACTCCGTTTCCCCGCAGGGGTAGGCAGAAAGGACGGACCGCCAAACAACTCGATCTTGGCATACACTTCTTGCTCCATTCACATTCATACATTGTCTCATGCATTCTCTTCTATTATTCCGACTTCTGACATGGCCCGACTCAAGTATGTGATTCACTTGATCGTGCCATGTCTTCCTCGGGCTTTCCTGGCTTCTTCTTCCATTCATATTCTCGTAATATATTCTTCTTACACTCTTTTCTTCGTTCATTCGCTCTACATGCCCAAACCATCTAAGCGTCCCTTTCTTAATCTTACTCACTACGCTTACATCAGCCTTGCATTATTTACTAATCTCAATATTTTTCACACGATCATACATGGTTTTACCACACTTTCGCCACAGAGATCTCATTTCTATCCGTTTAGATCTTGAGGGGTTTAATATAATTCTCTGATTTACGTCGTTGCTGCTTTTCCCGACGTGTGTTCTATATACTAACTACCCTATCGATCCCAACCTCTTTTATCAGTTTGAAACCCAAATTACTCAAATCGGTTAAATAAATACACGTGATAAATAAGTAATTTCGTTTCGTTCCCGGAATATAAACCTCTGATCAACTTTACCACTTCTGCTCCTTTGAATCCTAACACAATTGTATTAACGAGTTCTCTGTGAGCTGCTCTATAAACAATCTCTTCTCTTTTCCGTGCTCCCGGCCTGCACGAATAATACACGGCGATTTTGTGTACTTCGTACCGTAAACTGTAAACCAGCCTCCTCCACAAATAGTCCAGGTAGTTTCTCTAGCCATTTTAGGAAAAACAATGGCTGGATACGTTTTTTGTTCTTTGGCTTTCCATAACGGAGACTTACAATAATGGTCGCTCGTGTAATTAAGAGGAACGGCTGCGCTGCCCGTTTCATACATAACTTAATTTTGGGTTTGAGGTCAAAATACCTTTCTAACTGAATGATATATTTTTTTAAATTAAAGGTTTAATAAATATCTAGTATCGATGAGAAGTATTTTATTTATTTTTGTTTTAAATTATGAAGCACGAGTATATAATAGTCCATGAAATAAAAATATTCATAATTTTAGAGGCAACTTATTATTAATTTTTATTATGGTTTATTGTATTTTTTAAATATATATCGTATTTGATATGTAAATATGAATACTTAAATAAAAATATATAAATATTTCTACATGTTTCGATAGCAATGCTATCATCTTCAGGAATAAATGAATACTAAAAAATAATTTCAAGTATAGAAAAATGATAAAAAATTTAAAACAATAATTTAAGAATATACAAAATATGAGCATAAACAAAAATGAATTAAAGTAGGTAAGTAACAGATATTTTAAGTAAAGTGGTATATACAAAGTGTATTTTCAATTATATAATTAATACTGATGCCACAAAGTTATCAATCATTTGAAGAAATTATTAAAAAATATATAAATAAAATATTAAAAAATAAAAAAAATTCGCGACAATATTTTAGATCATGTACGGCAAATTTGTGTTCCGGCATTAATTGGTCTTTTTTAATTTAATTTGAAGTCCACCATAATGCTTTTTATTATATTTTTTTATTTTATGTTTCATTATATTTTCAAAGTGGACGGGGTAATTTTTTTTTTTTTAATCACCGTTTGCCCCCAAATAATTGTTAAAGGTGCCTCTAAAATCGCGAAAAATCTGTTCCTTTAATGGCCATAATGTAAAACAAAAATAAATAAATAACTTCTAATCCATACTAGGTATTTACTATACTTTTTGATGAAAAAAGAAAGATCACTAGGTTTAGGTGAGTATTTTGGCCTCAAATCCAAAATTAAGTTTTGTATGAAACAGGTCGCGCGGCCGTTCTTCTTAATTATCTGTTAATGTAAAATTAACGAACGCTCCAAATTTGTGCTCCCAGCTGCACAAATCCAATGAGCAAAGCCTTTCTTCATAGTTCGAATAAAACGAAAATTGAGGTAGGTTCTGTCTCTTGGTAGACTTTCCTCAATATTTTAACTTGTTCTATTTTGAAAGTGTACTAAAGGGGGTTGTTATATTGGATTGCAATCTTTGGAGCACAGACGTCAGGTGGGAATGCTGTCCTTGTTCTACCGGTGTTTTAACGGAAGATGCTCTGAGGAACTAGCGTCATTGATCTCTTCGGCACTGGTGCACAGTTGGGAAACACGTCAAACGAGCGCCCAACATTTGCAGACGGTCGACATTTGTCACATGAGAACGGGTCGCTTCTACGACTCGTTCTTGTGTCCAACAGCTCGGCTGTGGAATAATTTACCGGCCTCTGTGTTTCCTCCCTCCTACAACACGGGTCTCTTAAAGACCCGGGTTCACTCCTTCTTATCCTCTAAAAGAACCTCCACACAGCATCCCCGAAGATGATATAGGCCTTGAGGGAAATTATTTCCCTCAGGGCCTCCTGTGTGGAGTTACTGTAAAAAATTATACTAATTATGGTGTAAAACACACTTTACGAAGAAAAAAGTTTTGGGAAATTGGAAGAGCGAGGCTTGAGTTTGGTTAGAGATTAATTTATTGGGGACACTAACGTCAGATTTAATAGATTTGCCCTAACCCACTATCTTGACAGCTAGAGGCAAAGGTCACGTGACACCCATTTTGACACCAGCCTAGTTCACTGCTGTCTACGTTTGTTTCGCGTGATTTTGACTGTGGTAATAAAATATTCGGTTTTTGTAAACAAGCAGATACATTTGACTTATTTGCTGTAAATTGGCGGCATTCCTAGCTCGCCCCCCTTATTTTGATTTCTCCCCCTTGCGTATTAGGGCATCGCTATATTTTATTTGCTCTGTGGTTGGGGGTAAGATATAATTTAGAGGTGGCATATATCACACATAATTTATGTAATTTATATTATTATATGTTATATTATGGTATGTCAATTAATTCTTCAGTAGTATAATGTCACGTATCCCTACCTATCACGCAGGAGACCGGGGTTCGATTCCCCACTGGAGAGCCATTTCTCTGTTTTCTGTCATCAAAAATGTAATCCTATACCTGTCCATTCATCGTCATATTATTATTATTATATATATATATATATATATTCTCAATATGTACCCGCCGACAATCTACAGAAGTAGTTTGTTTAGCAGGTTTTAAATGTTAATTAAATAATTTAAGAACTACCATATAATGAAAATAGTTTCGAACTTCTCAAAATCAATGCTTTACCTGTATAAAATCTAAAATTTAAGGTATGTTGAAGTATAAAAAATAATAATATGGAGATCTAAAAACTAAACACCAAAACCCTGAAAGACGATCCCTTAATTTATTTTATGTTATTAACTATTATGTTTATCATTTTCTTTCTTTTATTTTCCACTTTAATGTAATTTTCATTTTTTATTTTTTATTTTTTTTAGTTTATTTTTTCTCATATTATTTTTATACATTTTCATATTTTTATGTTCTTATTTTTTTTTTTTTTTTTTTATATGAATACCTCACAAGAATCCCAACTGCTCCCAACCATCTGGAGCCAGTGAGACTATGGCATTCCCAATTGGAGAATGTTGTGAGGCTGAAGGTATTGGGGAGGGGAAGGAGAAGGGGAAGAGGAAGGTGGGGACATACCTGGCTATTCAGATCTGGTCACCAAACACGGCTAAAAGCCATTTCAAGCAACGTTTCAATTCTGAATGGTGGTCTTTCACCAGGGCGATACTGAGAGTATCTTCCACTCTGGAACGTGCGCAAATATGCTATATATTATTTTTAAATGAATTAATTGTGAAACAACACAAATTAATTAAAATAAAAATTACTTGAGCACGCCGGGATTTGAACCCGCGACCTTCGGATTCGTAGTCGAGAGCCTTACCCCTCGACCATGGAGGCCGTCATTTAACTTTTTTTTATTACATTCATTTCTGTATTTGTAGGTAAGTAAACTGTATATATCTCATGTAATATGGGAGATTGGGTTTGCACTATCCACCCAGTCCTGCTGGATTGAAAACTTAAATAAAATATTAATTTACACACAACCAATATAATAAAGGTATTTTTCGTATTTCAAATTGAAAACATTTTGTATGTGTGCTGCTTGAGATAATTTGCGTCGGGTTGTAGATAGTTTCAAATGGTTTATTAACCCTGACACATATTTTTCTAATTAAATTATAATTTTTTTTTTTTAAATCGTTCTCTGGATAGATTTTTACCCTCTGTAATAGATCCTGTTTATTTAAGCTGTTAAAAGTTACCAGAAACTGATGGTACAATTATTTTTGTTTTCAGGTATTCGGAGCTTGTGGCCATTCATGGAAAATTAGACCCCCTGGTGAATATCGACCTCCGACCAGAGAAGCGAGTGAAGGTCACCTTCACCATCGGAGACAACAGCGAGGTGCGCACCGTCGATGTTTACAGGTAAGCCAATCAGACCTCTGATAATCTCTGACTTCCCTGTCTCTTGTTAGTTTTCATTAATTAGGTACTCTTTAGTGATTCGGTTGTTAGCTATCTTTCACTCGGCCATTGCAAAAGCATCATATTTAAAAATTACATTATTTAACATGTCACATGCCATAATATATGTATTGCAGTTCTGAGAAGACTGTTGTTGCCAATGAAGATGTTATAAAGAACAATTGATTTGAAGATTAGAAGACTGCTCTATGATGCATCAGGTATTAAATTCATTATTTTAACCGTAAACGCAATGGCTTTTATTGCTCTTTATTTCATCCAGTCACCGGTTTGACTTCATTAACTTTTTTAGAAATATTTATTGTTTTCTTGTGCACTTAAAATTACTTTGAATGAACTCCTTGATTTTGACTTTCAGGTCAGTAATGGATCTGAAACAGAAGCTGGAGCGGCTGGCCAGCATCCCGGCCAACAAGATGAGACTGTTTTACGTGGACCAGGACCTGCGAGACCACCAGGGCCCCGAGGAGATGAAGTTCCCCTCCAAGCAGCTGTACTCCTACAACATCCGGTCGGGAGACGAAATCATCGTAGAATCTAAGCAAAAACACTGAACAGCCAAGCACAGCTTTTAAATTTATCTGCATACTATTAAGCCTATCTTTTGAATTATGTTTATGATCATTATTATTATTAGATCTTTTTTGGACTTCATTTTTTTTAAACGGGAGTATAAATAATGAAATCCTTAGTTTTTTTGTTGACATTTACAGTTTGTTTTAAAATCAGGGTGACTAGGAAAACAGTGTATTTTGGGTGAATTCAATTGAAGTTATCAGGGGATTGAATCAGATTTAATTCCAAATTTGATATTTTTTTAGCCAGTACCACCCAAAATACAAAACGGTTTGTAAATTTGATGATTAATCTTGTCTTTGCAGCTTAAAGTCCGCATATGCGATTTTGGTCTAAATTGACTTATATTCCAAAATGGATCCCTTTCAATATTGCCTATTCAGGAAAAAATCACCAGATTCTGGATCACTAGTTGTTGATCCTTATAATTTGATTTTCTTAAAATCACCAATTCAATTACCTCACATTTTGAACCAGCAAAAGCTCACTAAGTGTATTAGGTGAGTTTTTGTTTTTGATATTGCTAAATGAAAAATCTACCATATGCAAAAAAAAACATCTATGACGCTTCATCTAAAAGATATGATCATTTCAAATTTGTATATTAATCTTTGATTGTGAATATCTCCGAATAAGATTTTTTGTTATTCGATGACTTTTTGCTGAAGAGGGACGAAATGGGGCACATTTTTTTAAGTGCATATAATGATATCTTTAGTTACTTTTATCCCTCTCCATCTCAGCCCAAATTCCATCTTGTACCCTCCATTACCTTAGTGAGCGGGCTTAAATTTAAGATTGCCATCAGCAAGTGCCGCTAGAACATAAAACACAGTTTACAATTCTTTGAAATAAAAATAAATAAAAGCCCTACAGTAGCAATAGCCCGCTCACTGGGTAGAGAAGTTTATCTCCACATTTATGCACCTCTAACCACAATTGACACAGGAATTGGGATAAATGTCCCCCAGCACTGTACACAAAAAAATTTACAATACGATATATATATGAGTTACGTCTAAAAAAATAATCTGTTTTCTGTGGTCACCTATCCTGCTATACGCCGACTGTCATGAGTGTGTTGCTTGCGGTGAAGTCAAGAACTAGGAACATTTTTGTAACTTTTTTATTAAATCATGATTTCATTACTGGCAAGTATTGCAAAGCCATTTAACAATCAAACTCTTCATACTTTTTATAGACACTTAAAATCAAGCCGAATAGTGTTATATGCATTTTTAAATGCATATATTATTACGTTTGGAGATAGGTAATAACAATATTAATTGAATTGAAGGTTTTTATAAGCTTTCAATTTAAAATTAACTTAATTTACTTAATTTGACAATTTTCCCGTGGAATGTTTTTGTAATACTATTTTGTATGTTTGCTCTGTTATTTCTTAGTTCATATTGTCTCGCAAATATTTACTTCCTCGGCCATAAGCTTCGGCTGTTGTTTTTGCAAATGTCTCATGTAATTTCAAAACCTTTATTAGTTTTTTTTTTGTGATAATTAGAAGTGTAACAAAAACTTATTATGTTAAGGTCATGTGCGTTTTAAAACCGGTTTTATAAATAATTTTTATTATTTATTTTGTTATCTTAATTAATTCAAAACTTTAGTCAAAGTAGACTTTACTAAAAAACATAAATGTAGAAAAATATTAAAGAATCTGTATTAATTACTATTATCTATATAAATATTTTTTTTTTTCATAATTGGTTTTTCAAATACAGAAAAACCGTGAAAGGGTAATATTATAAAAATCGTAAATACACATTGAATAAAAATAATAAACCTCCTTTTTTGAAAAGTATGAATTGCATTAGTATTTCAATAAGCAAATGAAATTCCACATGTCTTGTCATATGAAAAATTAAATTGGTAATTCTCCTGTTCTTAAAAATGGAAAGAGGCTCAGACCTTTATTATAATTCTTTCTTACTTTTTCAAACAAATGTTAATTATAAATTTTTGAGGTTGGGATTTGTCTAACTTCGTCACGTTTGGTTGACGATCAGCACCATTTTGAATTTGTAACATTTGATCAATCTCCCTGTAAACATTGATTCTTGGCCCATTTCAGCTATTGATCAAATTGTAATTGCAGCTGTCAAACATAAAGGCATGACCGTTATGCTTTACTGCTGATCACAATTTGATGGAAAGCTGAAGCGGACTGAGAATTGGTGTTCAACATGGATCATTCAAATGTCAAAAATTCAAAATGTCGCTGATTATCGTGGATATGATAGAGTTTGAAACGCTCCAACCTTAGTAAAATCCGTGATGAAACGTTATCAAAAGTTATTATCCGTTTCATTTGGTTTTTGTTTGGAGGACTTAACTAAGTACTAAAATTGTGCCATTAGTTCGGTAATTTTGAATCTTTTCAACATATTATTATAAAATACTTTAAATTATATAACCACCACACCTGTCATAATTTTACTAGGAATAAATAAAACCTAGCTCTGTATGTTCTTAGTAGAAATTGTAGGTAATTATTAAACTTTGGTCTAGATATAGTGATACATAATGAATACTAATCCAATTTCTACTACGTAATAACAAAACTTCATAATATGTTACACATATCCACATAATTATTTTGTAAAACAACAAAATTACAAGGACTTTTTTTATTATTCCGAAGGATTTTTGCATTATGATTGCTTTGATACATCGCTCCTCTGGTAAGAAACATTGACATTGGTCAACCTTTTCCATCTTTCAGACATTTTGAAATGAATAGTGTTTCCACCAAGTGGTGTCCAAGGGGTTGATGTCATCCCCGTGCACCTCCTCTCGTACCAGAGCTTGCAGAATTCTTATTACTTAATATGTTAAAACGTAAACAACTCGGTAAGAAAACAATGGATTCGGTAAAGGAGTGAAAAAAGTACCTGCATCATTATTAAAATGTTCCAAACTCACTTCAATTCACTTTTGATGACCATCAAATGGACATTCAGGGCCATTTTGAATTTTTGACATTTGAGCGGTCCCCGTTAAACATCGATTCTTTACCCCTTTTAGCTTTTGACCAAATAGTGATCACCATAACAACATAATTGTAAAGCTTGACAGCTGATTGCGATTTGATCAAAATTCAAAACTGGCCGAGGATCGGTGCTTAACAGGAACCATTCAAATGTCAATAATTCAAAATGTAACGTTAGATACAAGTTACAGCTATATTGCATTTGGAAATATGCTAAGGAAGGTATGTGCGCAATGCGTTGGTTCGGAGAAGAAAAAACTTCAGAGAGGCTGAATAATGTATTTTAACCATCCATTCACACATTTAAAAAGAAATGCTTTGAAGCAAAATGGGTGAAGTTAGATCACGTATAATGAAGGATATCTGTACTTTAATAAACACTGCACAAAAATCACATAATATAATCATTTAGATGTTATCCAGTGAGCCACGGAACATTTTTTGTTTTCAATTATTATCATCGACACCCCCGTATTTCAACAGACAGTTTGACAAAATCACCTAGTTATAGTATAAGTCTGTTTGACATAGTCGCCAGACTATTTATACCAAATTGATAAAAAAGTGATCTTGCATAATAACATATGTATAATTTTTATCAATTATTATTTAAAATTAACATTTTGCCAATAAATATTAATCAACTAATAATTTTGTTTATTGTATTATTCAGATTTGGTTAAAAGGCTTTATGAAATATCTAGATTGATGATAAATAAGTATGCAAAGTAAATTATTTTATTTGTAACCTCTATCAGCTCATACTTTAGGGCTTTATGTTATCAGCTTCAATGTGTACCATGTTAAAATAATTACTGGCCTTTGGGTATTTTATTAGAGATAGTTTTGGATTCTGATAGGTCGACGAAGGTGCTTCCATCAGCATCAGAGCATAACCATCGAGGTAATACTCGTATGTAGAGTAGGTAAATATGGGTATTAAGACCAGTGATGTATGTATAGTAGATTCGATGTAAATTAAGTAATGGTGTTGATGTGCAATGTGATTATAACTTAATAAAGTAAATCTAATGCCATTTTTTTGTTTTGTTTTGTGCTCCATGTTTTAGTCCATTCCTTGCATTCCATTGATTATATTTTATTTTTAGGCAAACATTCCCAAGTTACGAATAACCTGACATCATTTAAATTCCTCCTACTATCATCATAATAATAATAATAATTGGATGATTTGTATAGAGCCGTTTTTGTGAAAAATCACCTCAAGGGCGGTGTACAAATATTTCTTAACTAATTATGTACAAACAGATGCAGAAAAACATACTCACCTGGCAGGTCGCTTCAGAACACAGTTTTATTAGAAAATTTATTTATAGAGATGATAGTTTTGCATGGTTATTTGTTGCTCCTTTTCTATTGATGTTACATTTATTAGAAGATTGGTGGCACAAGAAGACTTGGTATTTATTGAGATACTTATAATTTTTAGGACTGGAAAGTATTCATAAAATGATTTTTAGGACTCAAAAATATCTATAAAATTACCTTAAAAAGCGTAAGAAGCTTTTAATAAATACGAACTTTTTATTTTTTATTTTATACTTTGGTTATTTACAGTGTTGCGGGCTGTGGATGCATTTGGGCACCGATGCGTGAATTTTTTTATTTTATTTATTTAATGACTTTAGGTAACCACTAACCGGCTAGCCTAGCTAAGCAATTTACAGGTGAATTTCTTCAATTTATGAATACGATTTTCTGAAAAGATGTGTTTTAAGTTTAGCTCTGAATTCTGTCGAGTCTTTGATAATTCTTAAGTCATGCGGCAGTTCATTCCAGGCTTTAGGTCCTGACACTCCGAAAGCACGATCACCGAACTTAGTATTAGGTGTGGGCTTTGGTTCCTTCAACCTGCCGATAGCTGATGACGCTGCTGACCTAAGGGTGGACAGCCGTGAGTTGGTATTTTCGGGAATACACAGTTCTGATAAGTAAGCCGGAGCCATTCCGTTAAGTGACTTAAATACCATCCAGCAGAGCTTGAACTGGATTCTTTCAGGATATTTGAGCCAGTGGAGATTTTTGAGATGCTCTGATATGTGAGAATATTTAGATACGCCGGTGATAAGTCTTGCTGCAGCGTCATATTATAAGCGGAAGATGTTGCTTGTGCAATCATGGCGAATTAAACCCGCAATGTTCGGGTGGGAACCTGACACTTCGAACTCGCTACCAAGTAACCGATAATTATAATAGATTAATATAATTTATGCAGTACATCTTGCACTATCCACAGCAATGTGACCATAAATTTTACGACTACCACGCAGCTATCCAAATTTCTTTTAACAGGTGTATTCATTAATCCTATTGGAGGGATGAAATCGACGGTTCCAACAAACAATTTTGGATGTACAAATTCGAAAATTTGAATTAGAGCTGCTTTAAACAGCTCTAAAAAGAGGTTTCCATTTGCACATCTGACATTGTTGGTTGGGACTGCCGAAATAATTATATGTAATTAATCACATTTACGAGGTATTTCACCACCTTTGAATAAACTGTTGATTAGTGCTGCTCATATTTTGTAGCATATATTTTCTGTTTCACCACCACTGAGTAGAGACGTAAGCGAAATTGAATTTAAAACTGAATGAATTCTTCATTCCTTAGCTTAGGCCTTGCAAACCTATGATTTTTTAATGCGTGGCATCATAATTACGGTGTGGAATTTTCTAAACATTATTGCGAAGTCACTGGAGATATTGTGCAGTGTGCAGGACCCCATCTAATGTATAGAATCCCGTACCGCAATTCGTTAGTTCACAGTTCGCACTAGTCCATAGCAACAAACCGCCTCTAGTCAGTCGGTCAGTAATTCTGAGCAGCGCGTACTAGCTTTGGCAGTCCGTATACCTTAATTCAAGGAATTGAGAAATGTATTCCGTATTCGTCGTATTCAATGCGTCATTGGTTCTTCGATATTGAGTCTGTTAAGCTAGATAAGTCACTGCGAGATACTAGTTAGAAGTTCCTAATTCATTCCTCAATGGCCGCGGCAATTCTGTTCATGTTAGTTTCAGAGAGGCCAAGCTGTCAGTTTCACTAGTCGGGAGGGAATTTCCAAAGTAATCAGTACTCAGTTGGGTGCACCTTTGTTTGGCTCATTTATTAGATTTAGGTGTATATACATTTTCGTATTATTTATTATCAAGTTGAGTAAGATTGTCATTTTCATGTTTATTTTGTTTTTAAATATGTTTTTTCCAACACTAGTGTAATTTGCAATGCAAAAAACCCCCATTTGTATTTATTTATTAAACTTTTTTTTATGAAATAAAGGAATGATTTAAATGAATAAATTCACAAGACTAGGTGAATCAGACTGAATCAATTCAGTACTGCGAATGAATCTGTCCATATCCACCGCTGAGCAGTACCGTGCAGTCCATGAAGGCTAAAAAGCTGTTCCTACCCCAAGACCAACTATTTGAAGAAATTAAAAAAGGCGACAAATTTCAGATCAAAATGTATTTTTTGCAAGAATTTGATAACAAACTTGTACGCTCATTGATCCAGTTGGCCATAACAAAATGAGAATTTAAAAAATATTCAATGCACTTTCATACCCAAACATGAAAAGCTACGCGCAGCCTACCTTTGATCATAGCAATGCACGCAACTTCCGCTGAGTAACGCTACCTGTCAAGTAAATGTCTGTTTTTGTAGCCATGTCAATTGCGTAATTAAAGTTCCTTGACAAGTGTTACTCAACAGTTTTCTCAGAGGTGATGAAATACCCCCCTACTGTATTTATTATTTTTAAGATTTGTATTTATACAGCAAGAATTTCTATCAAATTAAAATTTTATTAACAGTGCCGTAATAATTTTATATATATTGGTAGTTTACATGGAAACTTTAAGGTTCACCGCTTTTCTCCTCCTTTTCTGTATTTTTGTCTGCAGTGTTATTCCTACACTCTGCTTCTATGTGTCAAGTACCATATCATAAAATGACCCTCCAGTTAGGTCTTTATCGCGTCTTTTTTTCAGTTCACCAATTTTTCAGTTTACATAGTAGAATAAATAAAACAATATTTTTTTTAAATATTAGAGATCCTCCGATCAACACTGGGTACGTAGTGCAAAAAGGCATTTCTCTTCAAACATTTATTCCATTTTTTTACAAAGTAACTAAATCACACCCATCATTATCTATTCAATCTTATATAACTTAAATCATTTGCCATTTTACGGCCAGTACATGGATTGGTAAAATACTCACTTTAAACCCATTCTTTACTTCCACAGTCCAAAGAAAATGCACAGGTATTATAAATAATTAATCAACGAAAATGATTTTCCATAGAAAAACTTATTGCACGTAAACCTAAATGATTTATAATCAATGGAATATTTGATAAAAAATATTTTGAATATCGCACAAACCACACAATAAACTCACAAAACGTCAATACCGATTTAGAAACTTCCAAACTGATCACAAAACAGGAATACAATGGAGATGAGAAATGCGTGAACTAAAATAAAAGTGTGCTTTGAAAAAAATAAACAATAATTGCGTCACGGCAAAAATAAATGTCTCAATATCACATCAATTCAACATCCACGTATTAATAAATAATCGCTAACTGTAGAGCCTCGACCAGTTGCGAGTTGGCAGCTTGCTGAAGAAACAAAAGAGTTTCTTTAAATTACCTAATTCTTCAGATGATTATAATTCAACGTGTTCATCTTCTCCACTGGGGATTTCTTCTTCCACGGGTTCATCTTCACCGAGTTCTGGGGCTTCTACTACGTCTTCTTGGGACTCCTCTACGATTGGCTTAATGTTTTCTGTATCAGTCTCATTCAGTTTCTTGTCTTCTTTCGGGGGCACTGGTTTCTTGGGCTTCCAGATCTTCATCTTGTTGAGGAGATAGTTGACTTCCCTGTCCAGCTCTTGCATCTTCTCGGAGACGGATCGGACGGTCAGAACAACATCCTCATGATTTTTGAGTTTGCTTTGAGCCTCTACCTGTTCTTTCATCCACTTTTCTGTGTTTTCAATGGCCTTTGTAAGGACGCCTACTTCCACTTCGGTAAAGATGTCCTTTTCTGGGTTGACTTCTTTGGTGAGTTTCTTGGAGTTTTCCAGGAATGTTTTGGAGGCATTCAGCAATGACTTGAGACCGCCCAGAACTTCAGGCCTTTCTTTGTGCTCCCAGTTCCTGGAGAAGATATCGTTGGTAAGTTTCTTTAGTTTAGCGAGCTTATCTTCGTATTCCTTGGCCTCGACATCTGCTCCTTCTTCATAAAGCCAATCGGATGCTTTCGAGCAAGCGGTAATAATTTTTTTGACTTCTTCCGGAGTTCCGCAAGAAGAGAACTCTTTAGTTCCCAACTTTTGCTGTGCGTCAATAACAAAGGATTCCAGGTTATTGAGGGCAGTTTCTCTCCTTGTGCGCGCTGCTTCCTCAGCGTTCAAAGCACTAAGCTTGTCTACCGAAGCCTTGAATTGATCCTCAGTCATGGCAGGGAGTGAGAGGACATTAGCAGCGATCTCAATGGGTTCCTTGAGAATAACAATTTTTGGTTTCAGAGCCTTGGCTTCACCAGAATCTGTGCCATTCTTATCTCCGGCCTTATCGGTACTGTTGGTGTCTACGGGCTTCTCGGTAGTTTCTGGCTCTTCAGTTGCTTCTTCTACTTTGATGTCTGGTTTGGAAGATTCAGATCCAAATAATTTGCTGATGGTGTTTCCTAGCTTAGCAAAGGAGCTTTCATTGTCTTCTTGTTCTTCGACTGAGAGAGTCTTCTCTGCGACGAGTTCAACATTAATAAGTTTAAGAAGGCCAGAGTCATCCATTGCGAAGTGAGCCTTGATTCCCTTGGAGTCGATGGTTGGTCCTTGGTTCTTAGTGAGGGCCTCAGCAACTCCTGTCAGGTCAACCTTGGAGAGGTTCAGCAGTCCCAAGTTCCTGACCTCCTCAACAGACAAGTGATCAAGTTCAGCGTAGTTGACAAAGAAGCTGAAGTCGGAGACGTGCTTGTTGAAGGTGATGACCTTCTTCTGCGGGTAGGGGTTCATTAAACCAAATAGGGTCCTCTTAACCTAAAAAGATGAGTTAGAAATCAATTCATGACAAAAACACTTGTTATTAAGGAAGTTCACGGAATGAGTGTGTTCAACCATTAGTTTCAATGGAAATATTAAGGTACCGTTTTTGCTTTCATACAATGCAAAAGAAGCATCAATTTCATACGTTTTTTTTAATACATATTATATTTTTAGTACATACTCGTATATAGTGATGTGTATATTATGATTCATAATGATAATATTAGTTGTGTTGTATAGTTTGTAACATGTACCTATAATAGTGCAGTATTGAAGGTCTACCACTACAACTTTTAATCTGATTATGTGCACATATAACCATCTGTATTAATTCACACTCCGCCATGCACATAAATTATACATACCGGAATATAAATACAGTGACACCCGTATTTTACGTCCCCGGATTTAAGGTTTTCCCGCCAATTACGTGTTATTATTTCAGTCCTGATGTATTTTAGTACATTTATTACCCGATTTTTACGTTTTTTTCCCGCAATTTACGTCGAAAATATTCAAAATGTGTGATTTACGCGCGCTTGACAATGAGTCGGCGCAGTTATCACATTTTTATCTGCCGTGCCGTGATTGGCCGACAGCTTTCAATTTTAGCGATTTGTAAAATGTTATAACATCTGATCTGTCCAGTTGGATTTTCCTATTCGGTTTTAAACTCGATTTATGACGCGTCTTTCTGTTTGAAGTTATTTGCGATCATCATTTACACACAGTATTTACGTTTATTTGATTAATTCGTTTATTACGAGTTTATTACAATTACCTACATGATTTTTTTTTTATAAAAATAAAATATGTATTGTTTTTTCAACCAAAAAAATTAAAAAAGATTATTTTTTTTTAAATTTATTCCCCCCGATTTACATTTTCTCTCCATTTAAGTTTTTTTTTCAGTCCCTTGAAAAACGTAAAACAGGGGTTTTACTGTACTTATTATCATAATGCTTTCCTATTAAAAGAAAATATACAACTGTCAGTGTTGCACACAAAATGAAAAGGTTCATTTGTCATTAATTATGCAATATAAGATACCGTTTTGTAAAACTTACATGTCTAATCTGTCCCTCATGGTCTCGTTCAAAGATGACCTGAATGGGGAACACCACCGCATCCTTGATGATGAACTTCTTGACCTTGAAGCCGATGGACAGGTCAGCCGCTCTATAAACAGCTCCCAGGGCGGCGGCTTCATCCGTGTTGATGCTCTTGCCGAGGTCAGCGCCCACGGTGGCGGTGAGGATCTCCTGGACCTTGGGCACGCGGGTGGCGGCGCCCACCAGGATTACCTGGCTGATGACATCCATGGAAAGGCCGGCCGACTTGAGAGCGGATAGCAGCGGGGCGGACACGCGCTCCATGATGTCGGCGGTCATCTCTTCAAACTCTTCACGGGTTACCTGCCAAAATAAGATGAGGATCAAAGATTTTGGAAGCACCAACAGATACACCAAAAATTTGCAAGACTCCTATTTAAATGTGTAGTTATTTTAACAATAAACCTTGGTGGTTGTTTGGGTGTTATCGTGATTATATATCCTATTACAGAAAGTACAGTAATTTTTTCCAGTTGGGATTCAGTAGAAAAACACAATTTTTAAAAAAGAAAAATAGTTTCAGGGTTATAAAAATAAATAAAAAATATTTGCATATGCGCAGGTTCAAAAAAATGCTCTTCATTTTTTACTTTGTTTATATAAAAACACGTAAATATTGAAGAATTGACGCTATTTTTAATGTTAGTATGAAATGACATTTGTCAAAAGTACAAAATGGATATTTAAAAAATAGGTTGTTCTTTTATTTCCGCATATGCAAATATATATATATATTTTTTTATTAATCTGAAAGTAGTTTTCTTTTTACTAATTATGAGTTTTTCAACTGAGTCCCAACAGGAAAAAAATTACCGAAAGTACAAAGGTTATTTTAAGAATGACAATAGACAATTATTAATTTATTGCAAATAGTGCTTGAGGTGAATCTTTGCAAAAACAGAGAGAAAAAGGGAGTCAATTATAACAATAATTATTTATTAAAAGTAAATTAAAATTTTACAACTAAGTGTGATGCTATCCTAAAACATTCAAGGCTGCCGGTTGTTATAATAATTAGAAACTTGAAAGATTCAAGTTTTTCTATGGACTACCAAACATTTTATGAAGAATCTAAACCACATGTTCCCAACCTTATTTGTCGCACCACCCACTTTCGGACAATATTTTTCATCAGCGTCTCCCCCCCTCCTTGTTTCTTCTTATGCGACAATGTGTTGAAATCTAAATATATACACTGTGACAGAGATAATAAATCTTATTTCCGTGGTCAACTCTATATCCCGACACAATCTTTCCACCACCCCCGTTCTCCATTATGTTAGATTTTGCTCTTGATAAATATTTATATGCATATTTTACACATATGTACATATTATGTATTATATTATGCAGTACATTATTGTTCACCTGACAACAGGTTCCGAGAAACCTGGTTAGGTGTTATAACACCGTAAGGAAAATGACAAAACAAACTATTAATCCACCTATAAATCAATAGAATAATTGAACAGTTCATTTTATTCCATGATTCTTTTAAAGGTGTTGTACCTACGACAAATTTGAATTCATAAGGAAAATTTATAAAAAATATTTTTGTTACCCTAGCCTGCCATTTGATTAGGTTTACCTGCACTCTGAAGTCATGCTCATCGAGAAGCCCTTCCACCT
Organism: Halesus radiatus; assembly: GCA_022606495.2. NCBI lineage: Eukaryota > Metazoa > Arthropoda > Insecta > Trichoptera > Limnephilidae > Halesus > Halesus radiatus. The sequence goes on along the minus strand of JAHDVE020004745.1, from coordinate 19,861 downwards.
GGGCGTAGTGATCTGCATTGGCCGACAGGACTATCTTCACCCGATTGGCTTCCTTCAGTAGCTTGGCCATGGCGCGAGGGTTCTTGCGCACATCGTTAGGGGTCTTTTTCAGGGCGTTGAACTTGGCGGCCAGGTGGTCGCGCAGACGGAGCGTCAGCTCTAGGCCTCCAAGGGTCCTGGAATTACAGGTAACAAAATTTGTTTAAAAAAAAAAATATTTCATTTTAGAAGGGCAGAACACAAAAAGCGAAAATTAATTCTATGGATAGTTTTTGAAAGAAGCTCTCGTTTACTTATAAAGACAATCTGTCCTTTAATTAGACTCCGATTCAGTATTGGTATAGTTAAACCGGGCATAAGGCTGGTTTACCTATAAACTATGCTGTGGTGACATGTTGAGTATTTTTCTATTTTTTTTCACTCCAAACAGGAGGCATTGTAATCTTTAGGGATGCTGTGTGGAGGGTTTTTTGAAGGAAAGGAAGGAGAGGAAATTCCGGGAATGAAAAGGGTGTGAGTAGTAATCTGAAGGAGTGTGTTCAGGAATGACAGACACACTAATCCATCCCCCCCACTGCGGCGCAAGGCGATGGGTCGAAAGTCGGCCTGGAGAGGTCAAGGGGTGATCTCCTGCGACCAGCCTCTCCCGATCCGGCCCACCACGCAGTGGGTGGGCAGACACATCTGCCACCAAGACCTGGGCAAACTTCACCCCATAAACTCAGGCACCCCTACCAAGTCACCAAATGTAGCGAATCACTTGGGATGACCTATGGGAGAGGTGTTGATTTTCCAATGAATGGTTCCTAGGGCAGCGTTACCCATACCCACCACCCAAATTATAAGTGATAAGTGATTATTTGAGTATTAATTAATTAAGTATTTCTCTATTATCACCGACCTTACACGACACATATTTACATCAGATTTACATTAAAGTAAGACAGAATACATATATATTAGAATACATATATATTATAATACATATCTGTTATTACTTAAATTACAGCTGTTTGTCTAGTGACAACATTTCAGTTTTTTTTTTAATCGGCTCGTTTCAAAGATTAAATAAAATTGTGTTCTTTTTTTAAAATATTCATCTCTAAACTTTCAAATTTGGTACGTATCTGAAAACTGTTGGGGACACTCTGTTCTTCATCCATTCTACATTTCCAAGCTGTAACTGTGAGCAATTGAGAGAATTCAATGAATAAATACCAGATAAAACAGAACATGATAAAATAAAAGGTTAAGTCAGGTTTGTTGTCTGTTCTTTTTCTTCAAAGTTCTGTTTTGTCATGGAACCATTAAAGACTAACCTATCGAATCCAACTCCCAAGACCTGCAACTGTGGATTGCTCTCCACGAATCCCCTTTCCTTGGTCTTGACGATTTTGTACTCCACGATGGCGACCTTCGTGCTGTGTGCACCCATGTCGTAGAAGGCCACGTACTGGGCGGACTCGTTGATCTCCTTGCTGCGGAAGATACCGTAGTTGAGGGCCACGGCGGCGTGGTCGCTCATCAGCTGCAGCACCTTCAGGTCGGCCAGCTGCGCCGCCTCCATCATGGCAGAGCGCTCGGCATGGTTGAAGAAGCCGGGCACCGTGATAACACACTCCTTGATTATCTGACCTGAAAATTTAAATAAATCATTAATAAGTCCTTACTGTTAACATACATAATCATTATGACTTTCTCCCTTTCCTAAGAGAGGCAGTTTTTTGTTGTAGCTTTAATTTGAATACTGCACAAGAGACCCAACCGTCTAGAGTCAATTGGGATATATTATTAAGTTGAAGGCAGTGGTGGGAGGAGATGGAGAGGAGGAAGGTGGGGTAGTACCTAGCTATTCAGATCTGGTCACCAAACATAGCTAAAGCCATTTCAAGCAATGGTCTGATTCTGAACAGGGACGGCTCGTGAGATTTTGATGTACTACAGTGCTAAGACTGAAAAAACATCGTATTGTTGTAGCCGAAAATGATTTTTATTTTTTTAAGTTTGTATGAAGATTTTAAAGTTAGGGGGTTCAATTGACCAAACTATGCAAAAACCGATACTTTTAAAGAATGTCGTTCGCTGAATGACAACTGTCTACCGAAAGAACCGGAACGCCGGTTAAACAAGAAGTCTTTAAGCCTAAGGAAAACGACAAGGAATTTTCCTTAAAAAGAATCAGAATAAGCATCCAGATGTCCCAGGTGCGACCGTTACCATTTTGTTTTCTATGTCTTTTCTGTTTCATATTTCATTTGAGATTTGTTAATATTACATTCAATAATTTTTAAAAAAATGTAAAAACTGTTTGACTCTTGATTTTCAAATCCTTGATATTTACCAGTGCTGGTCTGGGCAAACTCCCTGGCCTTGTTGAGGAGTTGGGCAATCAGCTCCTCGGGGCTAAAGCTGGTCTTCTCGTCGTGCTTGAATACCGGAGTTCCACGTTCAGGATCAGCTGTGATCTCGTAGTAGGGGAACAATTGCCTGGAGACAAGAACCCACATTGTAAAAGTTCTGTTGTAACGATTAATTTTTTATTTCTAAAAATCCAACGCCACTTTTGGTTAGACCAAACAAAAATGTACATAATTTATAATTGTTGTGAATTTTATAAGGCAGCCTAAATAATTGCAAATGTTATTTAGAAGAGTCTTTTGACACAAATCTGACTTGATTGGTTAGTAGCTGAATGAACAAATGCTATGGGTTCCCACCCGGGGATTGCGGGTTCAATCCTTTGCTAGCCCAGCAAGTCTTCCATCATTACACAAGCAAAATTTTCCCACTATAGTAAGAGGAATTCAAATATTGTCAGGTTTTTGTTTATTAATTTAAGACATTTTACAAAAAAATATAATGCAAAAAGTCCCGATAAACTACTTTTTTTATAATTTGTCTAACGGGAGCTTGTTATTCAAAACTTTTTCCTTAATTTATAGTTATTAATAACCCGAGAATGTTAGTCTTTCTTTTTAAAATTAACTTAATGAAAATGTGAGCAATAATGCATTGTGTGTAAGGACATTTCATGATGTTTCAAAGACCCAATCATGTCTGATTACGTCTAAAAGGGATCGAAATGACAATCTAGTCTCCTTTAATGGAAGCAATCTTCCCAACAAGCCCTCCATTGATATGCTCGGTGTAACCCTAAGTGACCATGTCAGGTATGGGGCCTCCATCGAAGCCAGAGTAAATAAAGTTAGCCTCTCAGAAGCTGTGCGTACTGTACAGAGCCATACTGTACAGAATTTAATAGTACACAACTGTTGACCATGTACAAATCGCAAGGGCGCCCCACTATAGAATTTGGCAGCCACCTCTGGTAGGGGCCCCAAAATATCTGAAAAAATCCCCGACTCTGTTCGGAAGCGGACAAATGGATTGCAATCTTTAGAACACAGACGTCAGGTGGAAATGCTGTCCTTGTTCTACTGGTATTTTAATGGAAGATGTTCTGAGGAACTGGCTTCATTGATCCCTTAGGCACCGGAGCACAGTCGAGAAACACGCCAAATGCGCGCCCAATATTTGCACAAGGTTGGCATTTGTCACATGAGAACGGGTCGCTTCTACAACTAGTTCTTGTATTCAACAGCTCGGCTGCGGAATGATCTGCTGGCCTCTGTGTTTCCTCCCTTCCACAACATGGGTCTCAAGACCCAGGTTCACTCCTTCCTATCCTCTAAAAGACCCTCCATACAGCATCCCCAAAGATGTTACAGGCTTAGAAGGAAATTATTTATAAAAAAAAACATTTAACATATTTACGAGAGCAAAATTTATATGGCTAATTTAAAAATCTGTGAACCGTTAATAATTTAACATGCAACATACACATCAGACATGTGTTATCAGCTCATGATTAAAATGGATTAACCCGTCAATGAAACTCATTGTTGTTTGACATGCAAAAGAAATCAAGAAAAAAAATCTAATAGTAATTATTTTTCTAACTGATTACTTTCACTTTAGAACTCAATTAGGAATACAATTTAGGTAAATATGCATATAAGCACGTATTTTTATTCTTTAAAAAAACCCAAACTAAGACCTAAAATCTTTTTTATAAATAATACAATATACTAATTAGACATAAAATGGGTTTTCAGTTTGGTTTTTTTGCGTTAATAAAAAATACATAACCTAAAAGCCATACAAAACCTTGAAACTTTATTAAAATGAGTGATTTTGCTTCTCCGGTGACTAAAACAGTTGTTCCTCATTGTAATTAAACTAATAAAAAGTGTTTTTCATTAATTTTGTGCATATTAAGAAATACGTGCTTATATGCGTATTTAATACAATTTATTTCAATTTCAAACACAACTAACTAACATACCGTTTCTCTGGAAGGGTGGGCAGAGAGGATAGCATGACATACAACTCTGTTTTGGCGCACGCTCCTTGCTTCATTCAGATTCATGCATCTTGAAAATTCATCAGATTCATACAAATGAAACTTAATTAAATTGTGCAAATGTTTTGACGAAATAATTCATTCAACATTAATGGTCAATAATTTTATTGAATTAATTGATTATATTTCTACTCACATGTATCTTTGAACCAATGGGTGATCAACAGTCTTTCCCAAAAGATCCAGCAAGTAGGCATAACTGTTCTTGGGGAACCTGACTCCAATGGTGAAGGCATCTTCACCAAAGGTTCGCTCTCCATCTCTGAAAGCCACCACGGCTGGGGTCTTCCTCTGCGACTCTTTATTCAGAGCCATCTCCATCGGCACTCCTGGTGACACGACTCCAACTTTCATCCATTCGGCACCGAAATCGATTGACATGACTGCAGCCGGCCTTACCATAGGAAACGCGATACAGCATAAAAAGAATAAAAGCCAAAGGCTCCCAGGGGCGTTCATGACTAGGCCGTCTAAAACAAAGTAAAAAACGATATTAAATTCAATAATTTATTTAATATCTCGCATACAAAGATCACAGATAGCCGACGTTGTAAAAAAAAAACATGAAACGTCACAATTTTCAATATGAATTTTAAACGAATATAAAAGGTAACTCACTTATTTTATCACTCACTTTCGATACTGTGTTCTATAGAAAACTATCCCGTATTAAAAAATAATACGATATGGACGTATTTTATTCAAATTTCATCACTTTTTGACGGACCGAAACCACGTCAGGCACATGAGGAGACAGCTGGAGAATTCCTAAAGGTACTTGCTCGGTGTGGCGATCTCCGATTGGTGCAAATAAACCTTCCCGCCGATCTGATTGGTCGGACATGCTAACCAAATAACGGTGAATAGGTATTTGTAAAACAAAACAGATTCCTGTAATATATAGAGAAGGTTTCAAATAGTTTGTGGTGAGTTATGTAGGTGGCGGAAATACAAACGGTTAGGTACTGAAATTTTTGTCATGGTCATGGCAGCACTGAAATGAAGTTGAAAAAATGCATTGTGAATATGATATATCCCTTGTAATACCTATAAGTAATGACCGAATTCACAGACATACTTACTTTCTAAAATGTGCATTTCAAGTAATAATAATTCCCAGACTAGACAGGCCATAAAAAATTTGCACAAAGGCTAGCCGCGCATATTGTTGTTCAAGCCGGAAACGATTGTAAAGTACTACACCGTAAAGTAAATACCCTTAAATACTAATTTAGAAAGTCGGCTTTATTTTACAAAAGGGACAGTAATAAAACCTCAAAAGAAATGAGCCGCCCTTCGGAGAGACTGCCAATAGAGGTCATAAAACCGACCCTGACGAGACGGCCCGACACACACAGTCGCACCGAAAAATTCATAATGAACGTGGGACCATTCGCCCGCGCCCGAATGAGACGGAACAAGGAAGAACTAGACCCCTACAGAGGGCGACAGGCAAGAGTGTTTTGACGAGAAGACAGTCGGGTCTAGCCTTCAGCCCAGGAAGGAGAGTTGGCTTGAAGCTTCAGCCCAGGAAGGTACCTATTCTCGCTCCTCGGAGAGGCCGCCCAGGTCCTCTGACCGCGAGTAAGTGTTACGCTTCCGTCCCAGAAGGAAGTACGATCTGCGCCCTTCGGAGATCTACTTGCAGAAGTCGCCCAGGCTCTGCACCGCGAGTCGACCCCCCCCCCCCTCCGCTTCTGCCCAGGAAGTTACTGATCTTCGCACTTCGGAGATCAAACCCCGGAGACCGCCCAGGCCTCTGATTATCGCCGCGTTTGTACCTACCCCCGATCCGGAGGTACTTGGATACCTAGTGCGAACGCGAGAACTCTGCATACCCAGCCGCTCTCTGGACCCTGTATAGCCATCAGTAAAGGGAAGTGCCTCTGAACTCTCATACCATATAATTCTCCCACCCTGTCACCCTGTGAATACTCTCGTAAAGACTTTTACGTAGGATAACTAAACTTTCCCGTATAATTAAGCCAAGTGAATCTCTAGCTTTAAGTATCAACATTCCGTATAATTAAGCCAAGTGAATCTCTAGTTTTAAGAATACAAACTTTTACGTAGATTTAAACGAAGTAAATAGTTAACTTTAAGTACAAAGTATATTTAAGAACTTGCCTATTTAGTTTTATTGAAATTTTGTGTCTAATTAAGATTAACTTTAGTTTAAGACTAACCCCGCGATTATCAAAATAAATGACTTGTTGTAAATACCTAAATTGCTTTTCAGTTCCTAACCTTTTTGCATTATTCCTAGAATTATAACCCACTGCATTGATTAGCGTCTTATCAAATATTTCCCCTCGGGAATGTATTATAAGGGACAATATTGTAATATTGGGGACGCCCGAGGAAGACATGGAACTAACTAACCACCACGCCGTTTCCCCGCAGGGGTAGGCAGAGAGAACGGACCGCCAAACAACTCGATCTTGGCATACACTTATGCTTCATTCACATTCATACATCGTCTCATATATTCTATTCTATTATTCCGACTTCTACATGGCCCGACTCAAGTATTTGATTCACTTGATCGTGCCATGTCTTCCTCGGGCGTCCCCGGCTTCTTCTTCCATTCCCATTGGCGTCATACATTCTTCTTACACTCCTTTATTCGTTCATTCGCTCCGAATGCCCAAACCATCTAAGCGTCCCTTTCTTAATCTTACTCATTACGCTTACATCAGCCTTGCATTCTTTACGAATTTCAATATTTTTCACACGATTATGGGATCACGTGGTTTTACCACGCATTCGTCTCAGAGATTTTATTTCTACGGCAATAACTTTACTTTCATCCTTCCTCTGCCAATTCCATGCCTCACTGCAATACATCAGGGTTGCTATCAGCACTCCATTGTGGACTGCTAGCTTCGCTTCTTTGGACAACTTTTTGTTAGCGCCAACCGCGTTCAGTCCTCCGTTAATGGATTTTCCTGCATTCACCCTTCTTTCAATATCCCTATCAGTCTTTCCATATCTCGTAAACATACTTCCCAAATATGCAAACTCATCGACCTGCTCCAAGTATTCGTCATTCACAACTATATTGCACACTGTTTTCGTACTCTCTCTTTCAAACACCATGACTTTAGACTTACTTACATTCATCATTAGCTCATTCTTCATGCATACTTCATTCCTAGATACGAAGGACTGTAAGGCTGCTCTCTGACGGTCCGGTGAGGAACGAACATTTCACTCGTTACTGAAGACACTGCGCAGAAAAGTCCCACAATGAACTGTGTTGCAAACCGTTACCTTACTTTAGCAAACTTGACTTTTCTGTGCAGTGTCTGCAGTAAAGAGTGAAATGTTCATTCCTCACCGGACCGTCAGAGAGCAGACTAAATCTTCCATACTGTTAGCAATCAGCACCCCATCTTCAGCATTCAACAGGCAACATACTTTCAGATTACTCATTTTCGCGCCCAAGCCCACCTCTTTCAATTCTTGCATAAATATAATTATAATTTATATAGTTATAATTATAATTAGTATAATTCAGTTAATATATAGTTATAATAATTAATAGTACGAGTATAATACAGCTTGACACACTTAATTCTACAGTCGGTGGCTTCGCTAGTGTAGAGTTTGATAGGGTTTAAGATATCTACTCCTCCTTCTTGAGCCAACGTTTTGGACTCGAACATTTTACATTCATTTGTTGATTAAATAATAGGATGAAGCACAACACAGTGTATTACTCCAAAAATTAATCAACATTATCATAGTTTGTTCGTTTGTCAGTTGCTCCTTTGGTAGCCAGGAAAGTTAAATGCTTCAAGCTGTAGCCAAATTCATTTCGGTAAATATCCTGAGGACTGCTTCACTTTAGGTCAGTTTTTCAGTTGTTAAAAAAACTCAAACTAAGAACCTACATATTTTATGTTTAATACACATAAAAAAGGTTTTCAGGGTATTTTTTTTTTTTATTAAAAAAACTCACCATAATACCGAGCAAAAAATTAAAACTTTACCAAGCTTTAAATTAAAAATGCATTATATTTCTCTCAGGTGACAGAAATGATTGAATGAGACAGTCCTCTGGATAGGCCTGAACCTAATATATTCGTAACAGGTATACGTATTATAATACCGCCATACATCGGATATATCAATACTGGCTCCATAGATATTAGCGTTCTAACCGATCCGGCCGTTACGAATATGTAAGCGATATTTATTGAATACGTGATTTCTGATATTCAGTATCGGTATATCGTATATCGATATTTAATACTTGCGTTATTGACCGATCTCGATATATTCGATACAAGTATCATCTCAAGTATTCATCGTTATACGATATTGACAGATACAAGGTACTTGCGTTATTGACCGATCTCGATATATTCGATACAAGTATCATCTCAAGTATTCATCGTTATACGATATTGACAGATACAAGGTAACCGATCCGGCCGTTACGAATATGTAAGCGATATTTATTGAATACGTGATTTCTGATATTCAGTATCGGTATATCGTATATCGATATTTAATACTTGCGTTATTGACCGATCTCGATATATTCGATACAAGTATCATCTCAAGTATTCATCGTTATACGATATTGACAGATACAAGGTACTTGCGTTATTGACCGATCTCGATATATTCGATACAAGTATCATCTCAAGTATTCATCGTTATACGATATTGACAGATACAAGGTACCATCCATATCGGTATCGGGCAAGTTCCAAGTTGAAACGCGTTCTGCCCGCCGCCATACTCGCGTGCAGACGTAGGTACATTATATTATATTGACATTATTTTTGACACATACATTATAAATTGACGATTTAAAAGTAATTATGAGATTTGATTCTGCCCGCCGCCATACTCGCGTGCAGGCGTAGGTATATTATATTATATTGACATTATTTTTGACAGATACATTAGAAATTGACGATTTAAAAGTAATTATGAGATTTGATAAAATAAACCATCCTGTTTTCGCTGATTAATCTATAATAATAATAATAAATGGATGATTTATACAGCACCGTTTTTATATAAAATCACATCTAGAGCACTACTTTTGATTCCGAAAAAAGCACGTTTTCACTTCCTGACATTATACTACATTTAATTGGAGTGTTAATGTTTAACGTGAAAGTGAATGGTAGGAGAAGTCGGTGATTCCCAAGGATGACATGGCACGATCAAGTGAACCAATTAATTTAGTCGGATCATGTCAAGCGTCAGAATAAGAGAAGAATATGTATGAATGAGAATGGTAGATGAAGTCGGTGACGCCCAAGGATGACATAGCACGATCAAGTGAACCAATTAATTGAATCGGATCATGTCAAGAGTAAGAACAACAAAAAATATGTAGGAATAAGAATGGTAGAAGAAGTCGGTGACGCTCAAGGATGACATGGCACGATCAAGTGAACCAATTAATTTAGTCAGATCATATCGAGAGTCAGAACAAAGAATATGTATGAATGAGAATGGCAGAAAATGTCGGTGACTCCCGAGAATGACATGGCACGATCAAGTGAACCAATTAATTGAGTCGGATCATGTCAAGCGTCAGGACAATAGAAGAGTTTGTATGAATGAGAAAAAGAGTTTGTTTATAGAAAAAGTCGATGACGCCTGAAGAAGACATAGCACGATCAAATAAACCAAATACTTAAGTTGGGCCACGTCAATAGTCAGAATAACAGAATAATCTGTATAAGATAATACATGAAATTGAATTAAGCAAGAAGTATGTGCCAAGACCGAGTTGTTTGACGGTTTATCCTCTTTGCACAATCCTACAGTGAAACGGTTCAATGGTTACTTTGATTAAAAACTTTATTATCGTTGCAAAAATTATAAAGCCACTAAAAATGACCTATCACAAGTATTATGCGTGAACACAATATTTGAATTCTTTATTTTATAATGTCATCGAGGAAAGAAGAATACAAAAAATGCTGAAGCAACCATACCGGAAAGCTCGGCCTTTGTCGATCTGTATCCGCGTGGGGGAAAACCCGATTTCTGGACGTTCTTGACAGTTTCGTATTTTATTGTCAGAGGCCACAGATGATCCAACGGTGATAATTTTTTAGTAATCCCCGTATCTGGGAAATTTTATTAAACCAAAATCATTATATTTTGATCAATACATCCATCATAAATCATAACTTCATGTTATGTAACACACTCGAACAATTAAAATATGTGCACAATGTCTCAATGAATTTTTGTTGTATTTTTAATTAACTTGTAGTATTATCTAAGCGTACAAACAAATATGGACAAAGAACATAAGATCAGTTGATTTCTAGGTGTTTAAATATGTCACTTGCTGAAATAAAAAAAATCTATCAAAACTAAACAGTTATTAAATATCATATGTTGAAAACTTTGTTAGCTGAAAGGAACTTTCTGTATTGGATAATTGTAAAATATTATTTTTTGTACGATTTAGTGTTGTCATTTTATGTAGATACTTAACCTTGGGTATAAATTTACTATAAGGTTTTGAATAACAAACTCCCGTTAGACAAAACTACTAAAAAGTAGTTTATCTTGAGTTTTTGCCTTATGTTTTTGTAAAATGTCATAAATTACAAAATAAAAAAACGAATCATGTAACTTTCATTAGGTACAGGGTATATCTATGGGTACACTACTTACTGTAAAATGTATAGAAAAAATGAACTATTAAAAAAATCCCCACGAACACCCCCCCCCCCCCAGGTAGATATTTAGTAGGCATACCTAATATTTGGGAACGGTATAAATAACGTAATACCGGCAAACGAATATATCAAGTATGGGTAATATCGCAAAAGAACAGGTATGACACAGTCCTACCTCTGGATTCTGGATATTCTTTTCTGTGGCAAATCGAAAATCCATAGACACGCATGGTATATCTATGGACACACACAATAAAATAAAATTACCGAAAATATCGAAGCCGAAAACAAAATTTCAACTGTCATTTTTTGGGCGCTTTATTAATGTTTGACAATGGTAAATGTTATGAAAGGGGTGCTTGTTGAGTGGTAAGTAAATATACAAACATTGTTTTTCTCATTCAGTTGGTGAACATGATTTCTAAGCTGGAGTTTCCTGTTTTTCCCAAACAATTTTAGCCATCTGACATAACCTAAAATGCCAGACAATCTATATTATTTTATAGCTTTCATAATGATAAGGAATTGATTTTGGAGCATGTGTTACTTATTCAGGGTTTCTTATTTATACAAATAGACCATTAATTTTGAATCGATTTATTTAAAATTATTTAGAACATTGACCGCTGTCTTAGATATAATCACATATTCAACATTAGTCCATAATTTCTTTGCTGCTTGAACATGCTAAAATATATTCTGTAGTCTATATATTATTTAATTAAAAGGGTATTAAAAACTTAAACATTTTGAACATAAATTCGAGCCCACCTAAACTTATTTAGGCAGCATTCAAAACATAAACATGTTAGGTGTAAAAACTAGTCTATGTAATCTAATTCAGGCGGTATTCCAAACTGTTTGTTGAAAGTGTTCTCGTCAGATCCCATTACTGTCTTACACCAGCATCTTACAGCAAACAGATTGTCAGTCCAACGATTACTTGCCGCTTTAGTTTCCTATTGGAAAAACAAATTGATGAATAATTATTTATACATTTTAAATGTCGGGCGGGAAATAAGAGCAGAAGAATAATTTGTAAATTTGCGCAATTATTAATAAGTGAAAGTAATTTAAAGTACAAATTAGTAAATGTTACCGCTGTATCCGATTCCAACTTATTTAAAACATCGGGATCAGCATGGGAGTACTTTTTGATTTCCGTTTGTAATTGTAAATGTTTCTGATTTAGTTCAGATAACCTTTTTATAGCGTCACTTCTGTGTTGGTCATCCTCTCGTCCTGCCTGATATGATAAAACACAAATATTGATATTTCATTTTGAAGAGTTTTATCCACTATGTACATTTGTTACTTAATTTTAATTATAGTTTTAAGAACGCCAGTGAATGACACGGATGTGTCGAAACCGGTAGCAAATAAATAAAATTAAGTAACAAATGTATATAGTGGATAAAACTCTTGTCTAGATATTGTTACATAGTTAATGCTCAAGAAATGCACAAATATTGATATTAACTCATAATATTTGGTTTATCATAACATTTCACCATCAAAGTATTTCTTCTCATACTATTTAACCACTTGGTGCTTGGGTTTTTTTTTTCACAAAAATAGAACTAAAAACATAGTGTTACTTTATTTTGTTATTTAAAGAGTTTACATAATTTAAAAGTTGTCCAGTTCAAAACACAAAACAGGCGATAAAAAATGTTAAAAAACTTAACCTAATGTAAAAAAAATCTAACTATAATAATAAAAAAATAATAAAACAAATCTAACTGATAATAAAAAACAGATTAATAATAACTATTAAACTATATAATAATAAAAACATAATAAATTACACAAAAAAATATTAAAAACTTGATTTAGTGTGGTATATTTCAAAACATGGCTCCAAACAGAGATCAACTTCACAATTTGCACACCAATCACGATTCTCCCTTCGGATACGTTTTCCTGAGTCATCTCGCTTGGAACAGCAGACCACACATCTTTTTGTAGGTCTATTTTTATTTCCAGTTATTGTATCATCAATATGAATATATAAATAAAAATCAATAATAGTAAAAGTCGTAAAAAATTGCAATTTATCACTAATTTTTGAAATATAATACTTATAAAATATTTTTGTTATGTTTTTCAATAAGTTAAAACAGAAGAAACGATTTGTGTAAACCTCTATGAGAGCCAAGTGGCAACTGGCAAGCTCAGTTCGTTTGTTTATCTTTGTTTATAACAAGTCCAAACACGCGAACAGAGCTCGGGTTGGCGCGATATGACACATGGCCGCCCGCCAACACTGATCATTCAAAAGCATGAAGTGTTAACTCTCAAAATTCATTATAATAATAATAAATGTTTTATTATGTTTTTTTTTATAACTAGTAAAAATAATGATATCCTCACTAGGATTTCGTGCTAAGGATTTCATTTCCATAATATTAAGTAAAATTATTTGAATTTGATGAATTTATTGTAGTATGAGGTGTTAAGTGGAGTTGAGTGGTGTTTCTGTGTCAGTCTGTATTATGTGTTTATTATTTTATTTATTTACAATGATAAAAATAGTTTACGTTGGCCAAATTACCTTCTCCTTTATTAATGTCTCTTGACCAGCGGAAAGTTTCTTGTTGCATTCCTCTAGTTTTGTTGTGAGCTCATCTATTCTTCGTTTCTTTTCATTTTTTGCCTTGCTAAAATGACACAAAAATGATTTGAATATAAACAATTTTATTATTTTACTATTGGATTTAGTTGGTGCAAACTTGTTAAATACCTTGGAAATGCCCAGAAATAAATTGATGTACCAATCTTGTCTGTGTCTACTAAGTTGTCATCGACTAGTCCTTGCACAACCTCCTTTACAGATTGGGCCACTATGCCCTTTTCCTTAGGCGCTATCTTTTCAAGTTCCTAAAACATTTTTACAAGCACGCCAATGTTTACCATATGAACACAATCAATTTTAATTTAAATGAATGAAATTTTTTGTTTTAAACCATTTTTTTTTAAATTTATATTTATGCATTATGGACCGGTTTCGGCTGAACTCAACCTTCATCAGGAACATACACATATAAAACTTTTACACATACAAAGTATAATATAAATAAAATAGAGTGGTTTAAAACAAAAAAATTCTTTCATTTGAATTATAATGTCAAGCCATAAAATGATTGCTTTCTTCGATTAATCAATTTTATCAAAAGAAAACACGAGCCATTGGATGTAATCCTTAACATGTAAAATTGGGTACCTTCAATTGAAAGAATTCTCTTTTCTCATAGAATAAGTCTAGCATCCGAGTTCTCTTCTCATCCGCACTTACTCCTTTTCTCTTAGACATTCCTGCAACAATAACATGAATGTATTTTAATATGAATGATATGGATGCTATTGTTATTTGTTTTCAGCGACCAGGCTATGAAACAGTTTTTGCTGCATCTAGACGAAACTCTGGCATTAGGTAGGAAATTCATTCTACAAGATCTGGACGAGACACACGTCTTTATATCAACTGATATCGTAGAAACACTGCAGGCAAGAATCGACGATCTCATGGACCAGATTAACTTCCCCCTGCATGAAAAGGGCCAGTAAATTATAACAGCATATTGTAATCAGGCATAATAAGCAATTGTCATTATAACAAGATGGCAGCAAGAGAATCTGGAAGGATCAAAGAATCGGAAAAAAAGAGGATCTTAGATGATGTATCAAGAAAAAGAAGAGCGAGAAAGGCTCTAGAGGCTTTAGAACAAGACAACTTCCACGATGACCCCCATTCTGATCTAGTTATGTCTAAAAAGGTGCCCAAATTCCAAGATACCAACGAGGTCAAAGCAAAGCGGAAAAAGACAAAGAGTGCGGAGTATTACAAGATGCGATTCCGAAAATCCTTCGCACAGCTGCTAGAAGATGATGGAGCCTATAATCCTGATCCTCCCAACTATATATCGGCTCAGGCACCACCTTCAAAGTAAGTAACGCTTTCTGTTTGTATTTCATTGTATCGATAAATTAATTGACTTTAAAATGGTTGAGCATACCACTGACACTGTTGCTGTATTGTTTATTATTTTTCAGATTTCCGGAACGTCATCTCTGCGCTGTGTGTGGTTTCCCTTCGAACTACACCTGTTTGCCCTGCGGAGCTCGGTACTGCAGCGTTAGGTGTCTTGGAACGCACCTCGATACCCGCTGTTTGAAGTGGACTGCGTAATGGCATTCTTGATACAATTTGGATTTCTAAAGGTCTCTGTATATTGATGGATTGTAATCATTTCTATACAATTTGGAAAACTCTTGTATTGTGTATGAATTACCCGAAATCATTAATAAAATTAAAGACTGTTGTACAATAAGGAGCGAGCATGATTACAATATATTTTTGTTTGTAAAAATAATATTTATTGTATGTGATGATAATCTCTGTGAAATGAGTTTCTGTATTTTAAAATTACGCTTTTAACTATTCAATAACACGAGAGTTGAGAGTTTTATCAATTAATATTATTTGTTGATTTTTTTTCTATTTGTTTTTATAGGTTCCTTTCTGAAGGGAAATGCTGTTAGTACTGGGTACTTCAATAAGTTAAATGCTTTGTAAAACTGATTGTAATATTACTACTGCTATGTAATAAAAGAATAATTGTTTCATATATTAAATAGAAGTTAATTATATTATTTTAATACATTGTTCCTATTTATGATCCTTCTCCAAATAAATGAATTATAGATTCCATTTTATCCTAAAAATGAACGTTATGTAGTTGTTTTATTCATATACTTCAGTACGCATTCTGTTCATCAGATTGTTATAATTATACCCGTTAGTAGTCAAGTGAACAAATGTGTTGGGTTCCTGACCGGTCATTGTGGGTTTCATCCTCTGCTAACTTCATGCTCTGTCATTCCACAAACAACATTGTTTGCTTATAATGATAGAAGTAGGAGGAATTCGAATAGTGTCAGGTTATTTATAATGCGGGAATGTTTGTATTTCTTTTTATAAAGAAAACAATTAATAATTTTCTGTAAATTATTCATTTCGCATTTTTAATAACTGTCAGGCATAACAGATATATTAATGAGTATTTGGGTGAAAACAATAACATTTTCGTAAGTAACAGAAACGCATTTAATTATCAGCATCAAAATTGCATATAAACATTGTGAAACAAAACTGCGTACGGAAAACACTCACTTTCAGTCAAAACAAACTTGAGGAAAATGCTATAACAAAAGTATATTTTTAGAAATACTAACACAACACAAATTGAATGACATCAAATAAACTGAACTGCCATGTTTTCCCGCTAAGGGCAAAGTTGCCAGATTAAAATAAAATATTAAATTTTGTATCATTCGTGCAGGTACTTGTCTAATTTTGTTAAATAGCTTACAATATATATAATAGTTTTCAATAAATTATTCTGTACACACTTTTAAATTATTGGGAATTTTGATTATGGCCGCAATAATGTAAGAAGATAATCTTCTCATTTTGAAAACCGACCGCTTTGAAAAATAGAGTTTCGCATAACACAGCAATATTTTGCAATAATAACCTCTACAGTAACTTTCTGTATAGCAAATTATCGCAAGACATTACTGTGATTGATGGAATCTTGTTATTCTAATAAGTCAAAATATTAAAAAGATTAATTTGTTGTGGTTATTGCCATCTATGTCCGAGTAGATTAAACATTTTATAGTTATTTTTCAAAAAATGATGGTTCGAATCATGAAGACATTAAATGTGTTGGAAACTTTGATATAAATTATTTAATTAGGATTCTACTTGAACAAAGATGCCACTAACGTGTGTAACAGAGCGGTATATCAAAATATTAATTTCGTCAACCTTGTCTTTGATATTATGGAATTTCTCCACTTGACCTAAATAAATGATTCGATTCCGTTCAACGATTTTACTTCTGCATGCAATATTACGTATATTTTTTTTTTGTTTGTTTCTTTGTGTGTTTGTTTGTTGCAGGCTCTGCATCTTGGAGTCACGGGTGTCAAGACCGATATGCGTAAAAATGATTTCATTCATGTATTTTATTAAATACATTATTAAAACAATGCAAATAGTTGTAGACAGTTTCAGTATCGCCTTGGAGAAGGACCAATGTTCATAATCGATTCGTTGGTCGTATGGCCCAACCTCCCCCTCTCCCATCTCCTAAAAATGAGGATACTTGTGTGTAGATATAAGATTTAAGTATTTTTAACTGTAATCCACATTAAAGTCAATTTCCTTTCCGTTATTTATTTTCGAGAAACACCGCCTTTTATATTCAACCATAGTATATTGATTTATTTATTTACGCCCATAGTAGGTATGTTTTCTGTATATGTACATTATAAGATAAACCCTAGCAAGTAGTATTTGTATAGCGCCCTTGAGGTGATTTTTCACAAAAAACGGCGCTATACAAATCATCCAATTATTATTATTATTATTATAGGAATAAATTTTTTTTTATTACTATTTAAAAAAAAATTATTGTTATTATTTTTTTACATAAACAATAACATAATCGTTTTTTGAAATTAGAAAAGAGAAGAAAAGGTTTTTAAAAAGTATGGGTACAGTGAATAGCAAAGAAACGTAAAATACAGGGTAAAAATCAACATAAAAAGAGAGTAACAGAGTATTTGTAATTATGTAAGTAGTTTGCAAAAGGAAGATAAAACAATTTAAACAAAATCATGTAATATATGTACATAAACATAACCCGCATAATGGTTCATTTTATATTACTGATACAAAATGTTAGTAGTTTATACTTAAATATGGAATAAATGAAAATATCAACACAACTGAATTCGTTTCCGAGCCTATGTAATCTTTGGACTATAAAATGAATGAAATACATAGTTAGTTTTGGCGAATTAACATTTTACTTTATTTTTTTTATTCATTAATTATTTTTTTGCTACATGAATCTATGTAAACATAGGTACAAAGGTTATAAACATTTTTTTTGTATATGTATTTGAATAGATGTAAATAAATTTGTGTGCATTGTGCAAAAGCAAAAAATCCCACACAGGCAAGGCCAGTGCGTGGGTATACTTGGTATTAGTTAGTGGCAGTAAAAAATGAGTTTCTCTTTTCATGGAATTACTTTTTTTCTCAAATATTTGTTTATTTGTATTTACTCATATAAATACATATATACCTTGTCTTTACAAGTTTACAAATTAACCGAGTTTTTACTTAAAAATAACAACTGTATAATAATACTGATAAGATTGTGAAAGAAAATCAGATAAAACGAAATATAAAATTTTTACTTGTTTATTTTAATAATTTTTTTGTTGAGAGAAGAAGCCATATTTTTATTAATACATTGATGTTGAAGGTAAGTTAAACAAAAATTATAAGTTAAATAAGAAAAAGAAAATGAAAAAAAGAAAACAGGGAAAATAGCCAATGTCTCTGATTTTTATCCAGTTTTTTTACAACATTTTTGTATTTGTTTAAAGACGATATGTTTGGACACTTACATTCTGTAGATAGTAAATTATAAATTTTAGGAGCAATAAAAAATGTCTCCGCGAAAGTCTAGTTTTACACAAAGGTACTTCAAGTACGTTATTTATTCTGTTATTAAAGCGATTTTCGTGTTTTGGGAATAGATTTTTTTTCTGGAAAATATACCTGTATATTTTAGGTACCTAGGCAATTTTTTTTATTTATATTTTCTTATATCAAACAGTTCAGTCTCATGGAATAATTGTATGGAGGGGAAGCTACTTTCTTCCTGTAACATTATTTTTAGTATTCATTTTGAGACGTTTGAAGTGGTTTAATGTAAGTATTATAAATTCCATAGAACAACTATCGGAGTCCCGAATCTCGTGTTGATTTGGTACCCTGAACGTTATCAGCTTTGTTAAGTCAGGTGGATCCACTGAGCCTTTAACTATGTATTATGAAAAATAAATATTAAATTCGAACTAGTTTTCATTAAGGGGAACGGCTGCGCTACCCGTTTCATACATAACTTAATTTAGGATTTGAGGCCAAAATACACATCCAAACTGAATGATATATTTTTAAAATTAAAGGTTTAGTCAATATGTAGTACGGATGAGAGGTATTTTATTTATTTTTGTTTTAAATTATGAACTATACGCCATTAAAAAAAATCAATTTTCATAACTTATGTACGGCAAATTTATATAACCAACGTAAATTGGCCGTTTTTAATTTAATTTAAAGTCCGCCATAATGCGTATTTTAATATTAAAAACAGGTTATTTTATGTTTTACTATATTTTCACACCAGATGTGGTAAAACTATTTTTAGATCACCGTTAGCCCCCCAAAAATTGTTGAAGGTGCCTCTAAAATCGATTCCTTTAACGGCCTATATTTCATAACGTAAAACAAAAATAAATAAAGTACATCTCATCCGTACTAGATATTAACTAAACCTTTAATTAAAAAAATATATCATTTAGTTTGGATGCGTATTTTGGCCTCAAATCCAAAATTAAGTTTTGTATGAAACAGGCCGCGCAGCCGTTCCTCCTAAGTGATGCGTCATCCATTAATTTGCGAATCCTTGTATCTATAGATAAAATTGTTGGACGCTTAAGCTGGGTCCCCACCTCACCTCTTCTATGAAATAGGGGATAGAATGCCCAATAGAAATATAAAGCCCATTTTTTTTACTCAAAAAGTTAAAATTCTAAACTTAATAATGGTGGCATATACGAATTAAAAGGTGGCCACGCCGATTGCAACGCTACCTATATCAGGCAAACGGGAAGGGCTTTCTCA